>JAAEAF010013589.1:0-116493 GCA_011037195.1 Triatoma infestans | reverse complement strand
AAGTCAATATTGTCTCCAAGATCGCTGTAATCTATTTCCTCGTCATTGAATGTAACATTCGACACACGAAAATACTGCAAATTACCATTAGTCATATTGTTTTCAGTGAATACAATATCACCCATTTCAGATAATTCTGTTGGTGCCTGTTCACTCATACTCGGTATCTATCGATGTAATATTTAACAATACTTGCTTTAGTATCTTCACTAACATGAGAATCTGCAATAACACTTATAGTAAACGGATTGAAATGACCTAATACTTGCGTAACTTGGTATAACTTAAATTTTTTATAACGAGCAATAATCATTTTAATTGCTGGAATCAAACCCCAATCATTTGGATCAGATTCGCTATTAGTGGGACACCCATAAGGGTATGTCAAACATTGATATTCCTCGTAATTACTCCCAAACCCAGACAAAGAAAGTAACCCACCAACTTTTGTAATTTTGTGTGTAAAGAACAAACATTTATTATAAGTCCATCTATCAAAGTAACGTCGTGGAATCCTGTTGTATCGTCTTCTGTAACGTCGTCTGTAATACATGTCTGCTCAGAGTCGGTAGTATCGTCTCGTATAAAGTTCTTGTGAATCTCCTTCGCCTATACCCTGTAAAAATTCATCGGCTTTAATAACCTCTAGTCTGTTAAGAAAAGCAGCATCATCATTCGGTTTGTAGTTAGAAATAATTATAATAGGCAATGTATTAACATAAACTCTCTCATCAGCGTATTTACGTTGTATATAACAAACATCACCTGCTAGCAATTGTTTTAACCATTCTAAGTTATACTTCCTAATGTCAAACTCCTCAAAAATTATGATTTTATGTTCTTTGCAAATATCAAATAGTGGCTTCTCATCAGACACAAAATATACTCTATTGAATAAATATTCTGTAATTAACTTAACAAGGAATGTTTTCCCCAAATTACTATCACCGTATAAATATAAATGACGCTTTTTGTAATAGTATGAAGTTGAAACAAAATTTCTGTACCACTCAAACAAAGTGACCATATAGAATCAAATAATACATAAGGCCCAATGTAACAATAAGATTTACAAACTTCTTGTTGTAACTGGTTATGCAACTTAGTTAAATATAAATAACAATTGCGATGCTTTATAATAAATGGATGATTGTAATCAAAACTACCCATATCTTTTAAGTAATAATAACTTTGATACTCAAAACTTAATTTAGACACGGGAACATTATAGTACGGATATAAATCTTCCTTTGTAATATAACTCAACACTCTATTTGAGTTACGAACATCTTGAACATTAACATTTTCAACATCAAATATACTACAAATAAATTCTCTTACGTGACTGTATTTGACCTTGATCTCAAATTTCAAATAACAATGTAAATGAAAAGCGCAACTTTCAGATTCACCTTTTTCCAGACCGCAACAATATAATAGCACAGAGTGAAATAATTCAACAAAATCTTTTCTAATGTTGGAATAATACAAACCATACAGCGGAAGTGTGATAAACACTTCCGTCGTGCTCTTTCTCACCCCACTGGTACTAACTGAGCCAGTGGGTGGCACTGATAGCGATTTCTTGTGATAAATTGTATAACTTGTTTTCTTGAAACTATACTCCAATTTTTGTATTGGGATTCACCCACCTTCCCCACAGACAATAAATAAATAATTGAACTGATTTCCTATATATATATCTGGAACACCAACTACTCATCACTTATATTTGTTACATTTGTTTCGAAAAATAAAAATTATTTTTAGATACTACTGTGGAATTTGTAGCGTCAAAATTTTAAATTTTGTATGTTATTGTTTCAGTATAATTGGCGCACCTTTCTAGATTACATTGTAATCACTACTACTTTCTGGATAGATACTTATCCCCTATATCTATAGTTATTGTTAGAATAGATAAATAAAATTATGAAAATTAAAAAACCGCCATTTTTATATATAATTGTATTATATGTATAATATATAATTGTATTATTTGCAGTCATGTGAGTGTCTCCAGACTCGTCCTGAAGACAAAAGTAAAAAAAAAATTACTATCAGTATCATTTATTGCTAAACTTCTGATAACTTGAATTTCATACGTAATTTTCAAGAAGAAAACTTTCTTAAATGAAAATCAAGAACTGTATTGAACTGGTTATAAATTATGGATAAAATACGAGTAGAAAGGAGAAATACACTAAAAAAAAAGTTATTCATTTTTTTTATTTTAGAAAAAACAAAAGTACAAGTTACAAATTTTGTTCAATATTGAAAAATGTATAATATATAAGGAGGGAGAAAAAACGATAGTGCCGCGTTTTAGTATGAACGGAAAAGAAAAAGTAAAAAAAAAAAGGAAAAAACAGGTCAACTCTTTCCTTAGAGAAGGTCGACAGTTGTACATAGTACAAAGATGATTTTCAAGCCTGAGGCACTTTTATACTTGGCAAGGTAGAACAAGAAAATGAAGGCAAAAGGAGTTATATATACATACACTCAGAGAGTGATACGAGGGGGGACTGGGAGAGTGGAAAGTGGAGTGAAAAAGTTTTTCCGCACCAAATTGTTATATAACCTTTACTCCTCTTTCTTCCGCAACTTCCTTATCCCCGGCTTGCTCTCCCCGTTGATCCCTACCCACCATATCCCTCATCACTCCCACCAAAAAAACTTTCCCCAACTAAAGTTGATGAAGAGAGAAAAAGAGTGTGAGTGGGGAGGAATATGAGAGCACACAAAATTTGTCCCCTCCAACAACAAAGTAACAAAGGTATTCCAACTTTTTGTTTTTATCAAAAGAGCAAAACATTGTGTCGTTCGGGAGGGGGTTAGAGAAGGGTTCAAATGTTCGCAAAAAAAAAGAAAAAAAAAAGAAACTTTTCAAGTTACAAGGCTAATGAAAAGTATCAAGTTTTTCCATCCTCTATTATTTAACCTAATTACGTAACTTAACCGGGTAATGATGATGATGATGATGTCAACCAGGGAGGAAAACTTTATTGTAATGTATGGAAAATATATATGCTCTCTTTCTCTCTCACCACATACATACACACACACACAAATACGCACACACAAATATGTGTATAGTAGAACTTCCTTAATATACTGGCTAAGCTGCACCCAAAGATATATATATATATAAATTAGACTAGTATCGTTTATCATAACATCGATATATGTTTAATCAATAACTGCAAACATCAAATTCATACTATTAGCTGGGATACCCACAGGCCTCTATGATCGATGAAGTAATGGCAAAAGCTCAATTGTTTTTTTGTTAATAAAAAAAAAAAAAAAATTCAATCTGGTTTGAAACACTCACACGACTTTCTCTTAACGTGATTTTTACACTAAACGACAAATTTTCTTTAAAAAATGATAATTCTCACAATAAGTTTAGTTTTTCTTCAATTTTCTTATCAATGCGATAATCTAAACTTAATGAAACCACTTTCTTTTTATTTTTTGAGGAAAGCTTAGCTTTATCTCTCCCTCAAAAATCCCCCTCACAAATGAACTTTCTAGGAAAATTTTTTTTCAAATAAAAGTGATAGGTTTCTGAATGTACCAAATTTCATGAAATCCATTAGGATTTAGATGGGGAAAAACGCAGAAAAATCAAATAGAAAATCTTCAATCACATTCGGTCTCCAGATTTTCTTCAAATTCGGCATTTTGACTACGTATTATTTAGACGAAGAAATTGCATCTTGGTATTATTTAGCGGAAAACATAACGCACTCCAACACAAGCAGCCACCATAACTGAATTTTTAAAAATTTTTGCAAATAAAAGTTGAAATTCTTAATATGTATAGTTAATGTACCTTGTTTAAAAATAAATCGTTGGAGTCGATTTTGAGAAAGTCGCAAAAAAGGAATGATTCATTCAATAACTTGGTAGTTCCGGTTGAGGAATTTTGACAGACTCAAGTTCCTGTTGGATTCTTATGGTGATACCCTTGATATGAAATATCCGTTTGAACTTTTGAAGAATTTTTTTTTTTAGAGCGTTGTGGTCAGTTACATACAAATACACACCACACACACACACACACACCCATTATCTAAAAAAAAACACATTTTTCGTACTCGGCAGCAATAGACAACTACGAAAAACCGTTTAGTTTGAATAAAACTAGGAGTTAACTAGTTTTAACAAATTTCTTCTAGTACTGTTTACATGTTTTTATAAGTTAAATATTTCACCCAAAAATAATAACAGTTATTAACAGCAATTAACAACAGTTATACTGTTTCTTCTTCAACAATAGTTGAAATGCTTTTCGGCTGTTTCTTTTTTTTTGTAAACATTTTATTTTAATTTTAATTATTTTTGTTTATTGTTGCAGATATGTATACAATATGTAAATGGCGCATGCATTAATAAATTCTCCGATGCTACTTCAAGTAATATAAATAAAAAATCTGGTTTGATACACTCACACACACTGGATTCTTCTCTTACTGTGATTTCAAAATTGTCATTGATTAATTTTATAGTTAGTGTAACAAATTTAATGAAATTCCTGGGAGTTCGTCAAAATTCGTCGAAAACTGGAAAACTGTTCAGTAAAAGCGCACATTCGATTAACTAATTCTCTTGAAACTCAGAATTTTGGTTATATATTTATTTCTAATTAATTTTGTCTAGATGGTAGAATTGTATAATCAACTACTATAGCACTTTAGAAAAATATAAACCCCATCCTTAAACACCAAAAGCCCACCACATTAAATGACTTTACCAAGAGAAATGTTTCAAATAAAAGTTGTAGCTCTTTAGATGTGTAGTTCATATTACTACTTTGAAAAAAAAATTCTTTGGAGCCGTTTTTTAAGAAAATTGCAAAAATGTGAAAAATCCATTCAGTAAAGTGGTACTTTCAGTTGAGGAATTTTGACAGATAACGTACTGTCAGATCTCATGGTGATATCTAAACGGAATATCAAGTTTCAACTTTCTACGATTATTCTTATTTGAGCTATCCTGTTCACATACATACACATACACATATAGACTATATACTAAAAACCACATTTTTGGGCTCAGGGGAAAACCTCATAACGGATATTTCCGGTGAAAACTCGATATCGAAAATTTGACACGATTGCAATACTTCCTCTTACGAGGAGCAATAGAAAGTAAAAAGACAAAACAAATATACAAATATATAAATGTATATACGAGAAATGCGATCAAAAATGAAACGTATTACAGAAGAATTTTTTCGACTATCCCCCTTCCAACCACAAAGTTATTATTGAAATATTTGATGAATGGCATGATTAATTAAAACTAAGCGAAATATTGAGTCTCCTGTTTTTTTTTTTTACATTTGTTTGTGTATATATATATATTCTTTCTATTTCTCTTTATCGCATATATATTATATATATATATATATATATAATGTCAATGTTGTTTTACACCTTTACATTAATTAAATATCTCTCCCACACTTTTCTTTCAATTAACAAGGTGCTTTCGGTAAACTTTTGATTGAAACCGTTTGAACAGAGTGTTTGTTTGTTCATAATATTCATCTTGATGAGTTATTTACATCGTACTATCTTACGGAACGTCATTTACAGAATTTCCTTTTTCTTTTCTCACAGTGAAAATAATATGCAGAAATTTATTTTATGTCAAGTTTCAGAGGAATGCCTAAATTCATAGTTCGGCCCAGAACTATATTAAAATCACTTATCTCACAACAAAACAAAAAATAATAGTAATAATAATAAAATGGCCAAAGACCTCAGTAGTCGACGCCATAAGACATAATAATAAAAAAATAAAATAAAATTGAATGTTCTTAATTTATGTAGCTACTGTTCTAAGCTTAAAAAGAATCCACTCTAAAGTTTCTAAGAAAAATGCGGGAAAAAATAAACAGTAAAATATTACTTTTGATTATGTGAATTTCATCTAAATAATATTCATGCAACAATTTTATGATAGCAGAGTGTAAAGTTTGAACTTGCTGCGAATTTTCGTTTCTGAGATATCTGTTTGGAAATTATCCAGTTAAAGGACGTAGGCATTTGTTTAGAGATTATATGTCACAGATTGATAACACGAACAAGGTTTGTACTGAAATTACCCATCATACTATTCTATTCTAGCATGCCTTCTTCCAAAGAAAGGCAGAGTGTAGAAAGGTCTTGTAGGCGTTCAATCGTCCAAGCCGACGAGCTATAGGAAGGCACCTCTTTTAGAGCCTTCTTGTGAGCACCAGAATCACTTATGTGGTCTGAGCAGCAAGTGGTTTTCAACAGGTTAAAGGAGGATTTTTTCGTGCTTATTTTGGGTCGTTAGAACCACTCTACCTTTCTTTATTCTATTTAATTCCAAGCCACATATCGGCGCTTATTCTGCTCTCCGTTCATTCTGACTTACACGAGAACACCCGCTTATTGTTAATAAACGTCCGCGTTATTCTGTCAGAGGTGCCTCTGATTTCCAAATTGGCCACCAGACATTACGCCAAATCTTAAAAAATGTAAGATAAATTTTGGAGACTCTTTAAAGAATCTTGAAGATATGAGAAAAGAAACGGACTTAAATCCGGAACGCGCGGGCTTTAGCTTTGAACAAAGCAGATACCCACTACATACTTAAAGCGAATTTCAAGTTTCAGTGAGGAAGACGTCCATTAAATATCAAAATGGAAAATCAAGTATGAGCTTCCGCTATTTTTTAGTTTTTGAGATATTTTGTTCTCTCTCTCACGCACACACACACACACGCACACACATACACACACACACATATATATATATATATACATATATAAATGAAGGTCCGTTGTACGTAATGGCAAATCTCGAGAATGACTCAAATATTGTCAAATTTATATATGTTGTATAGATTGTTTTTAGTACACAAAATTTCGATAGGTGGCGCTTTTCAGAAGATACGAAAAATCTGTTTTTTCGCATATCGTACAGTGCACGTCCGTTAATCAGTAAGACAGTCAGCTTCATAGAGTTCTGAACTTTGTTTTCAATAATTTTAACTACATGTTTCCCATCAAATCAACAGAATTATGGGGAAAATATAAATACTTCATGTGCGATGATATTCTTCTGAGATTTAAGAACGAATAAGCACGAAATGCCATTCTCACCCGAAATATGTAATGAAGCTTTAATTATAATAGAACACAAGTGTTTGTTCATCGCCAATAAACCCCTGGTACAGTTAGGTATGGCATCACCCAACCGATCAGCAATTGCCATTATTTGTCGTGATTTGCAACGAGAAAAAATTTTTGATGTTAATGAATTGAATGCTTTTCTACTAATGAATATTCTGAAAGTGAAATCATAGCAGAGGGATATTTACAATATGTTATAGCAGCTGTTCAAAATGAAAATGGCGGATTATATTTCTTAGATGCACCACGTGGAACCGGACAAACTTTTCTTATTTCGTTGATATTGCCATATGTCCGATCACAAAAAGATATTGCTTTGGCTATTGCTTCTTCCGGCATCGCAGCTAGTTTATTAGTTAGCTAGTTATAAGAACAGCTCATTCTGCTTTAAAATTACCATTGAATATCCAATTCAATGAAACATCAACATGTAATATTTCGAAAAATTCAGGAATAGCTGCAATTCTCAAAACATGTAAAATTATTGCATGGTATGGGAGAATTTACTATGGCACATAAAAAGTCATTAGAAGCACTCAATCAAATAATATTACAAGACTTGAGAGAATCTACTCAGCCTTTTGGCGGTTTACTTATTTTATTATCTGGTGATTTCCGTCAAACATTACCAGTTATTCTACGTTCAACACCTGCTGACGAACTCAAAGCATGCCTAAAAGCATCTCATTCATAGGCACATGTCATCACACTAAGTTTAACTATTAATAAGCATGTACATCTACAAAATGATACTTCACCAGCGCGTTTCGCTCAAGAGCTATTAGATGTTGGAGAGGGAAAAACACCGGTCGATGAAACCACAAAATGTATTCATTGCTAAACAATTTCTACAATTTGATTGAGACTTAAGAGAAACTGATTCAGAGTATTTTTCCATTTATTGAACAAAATTACAGAAATCATCAATGCTTAGCAGAACATGCAATGTTGGTTGCCAAAAATGTTGACGTAAATGACATCAACATTAAAATTCAAAATATAATGCCTTGCTAAACATTTAAATTCAAATCAATAGATACTGTTATGAATCAGTTAATTATCCCACTGAATTTAAACTCGCTTGATTTGCCAGGTTTGCCACCTCACATTCAACATTCTATTATCCTTCTGCGAAACATCGACCCACCACGTCTCTGCAATGGAACTTTACTCCCGCGAAAAAATAACGAATAATGTTTTAGAAGCAAAATTTTAATTGGCAAATTCAAAGGTGAAAACGTTCTACTGCTCCGCATCCCCATGATACCTACAGAAACACCTTTTGGGTTAAACGAGTGCAGTTTCCGGTACGGCTCGCTTTTGCCGTGACCATCAACAAAGCACAAGGCCAATTACTTAAAATATGCGGATTAAATTTGGAAAATCCATGTTTTTCACATGGTCAACTGAATGTAGCCTGCATGCGAGTAGGCAAATCTTCCGCATTGTATATATATATATATATATGTGTGCCCCAGAAGGCAGAAAAATAAATATTGTGTATAAAAAAGCATTACAATAAGAAAAGTAATTTTTTCATTCGAAAAGCATTACAATTAAATTATTATTTTTAACAAAACATGATGCAGTTTTTCTGTAAATTGTATTTCATTAAAATTTTGTTTTCAATTCACTCTTATTAATTTTCATTTCAATAAATATTTCCTAATAAAATAAATTAACTTTTTTACTTTCAATTATATATTAGGGGCCAGCAAATCGGACCGGGTACAGCTAGTATATACGTGTATACGTATATATATATATATATATATTACTATTAAGTAAAGTATATATTACTATTAAGTAAAGTAATAACTATTTTTTTCAAGCTGGCTTAACTTCCAGCTACCATATTTGTCGTGGATTGGAACAGAAGCACATACTTTACTATTAACATTTTTTATAATTAATCAACTAGCAGTTATACGCGGAATTCGAAGTGGAGGACCTCTCATGTACAAGTCCATGCTCATAATTCCCACTCTAAACCGCATATATATATGCGGTTTATATATAAATATATATATATATCCCATATTGTATATCATATAACCCAAATCATAAAACCGTGTATAGCCGTATTGTATATCACATACAAACATATCATGTATACATTTTATTAATCGCTAAAAACAATTTTTGCTTATACAGAGTAAGTGAATACTCATTCCTAAAATTTGAGATATGAGAACTTACAGTAGTAAGGGAAAGTAAAAATTTAAGTTTCAACAAAAATTTTTTACAACCGAAAAAGTATCACAATTAGATTAAGAAACTAGGGAAGGGAATAGCTAAGTGGTTAGCGTACTGGACTTGCACGCGGAGGACCCGGGTTCGAGTCCAGCTGTGCTACCCTTAGATTTTTTCTTCCTATGAGCCTCTACAGCTCACTGTCCGGTGATGAACAGTGTTGTCTGTAGCGAGAGAACACTGTCCGGAGTCCGGCAGTGCACTGAGAAGGCTCCGGGAGCTAATGTTGACACGCCTTAAATTAAAAAAAAAAAAAGATTAAGAAAGAAAATCCTATATGGTTTCACTTCATAACAATTTTTTTTTAAATAAATAATGAAGGAAATAAAAAAATAATACAACAGATACAAAATAGAAAATGAAAGATAAGTAACAATAGAAGACAATGGCGGGATCTTGGTTGTACAGCTGCAAGTGGAGATATTTATTCAATACCTTTAGAACAAAATAGACGTTATTTCCATAAAAATATCTTCTTTTTTCATTGGCCATTTATGTGGTGTATGGATGGGTCTGTGTGAAAAGTTAGATAAAGTCCAGACAGGGAGAAGAAGATGGCTGAGAAGAACACCTCAACGCTAGTAGAATGAATGGCACCCACTTTTGGGTGCGGGTTTAGAAATGGGTCGACAAAAAAAACAAACAGACACACAACGCACACACAAAGACAGAACTCACAATGAGTTTGCTATTCCATCCCCTCCACTCGCCAATAATGCTCAACTTTACTGATATTTTTTGATTTTCAACTTTTTCATGATGTCTGTAAACTTGAAAAACAAAAATCTGAATGATATTTTTCAATCCCTTTTATCTAAAATCAATTTTATAATTGTTATAAGTGATCCCATTATTTTTATGATTCAGTCATCTAAATAATATTAACTAGAATTTAATGTGTGACTAAAATTTCTAGTTGGAAGATGATCGGTTTAAAGGATACGACATATTTTGCATTATTATATTTCGTTTCTACATATTATGTACATTTTTAATAAATGTGAAATTTGTGATATATATATCCATATAAATAAATAAATACACCAGAAATATGTAAATAATGTATGAAGTTTTGTATGAGTGGTTTTTACAACAGATTTTATTATTAATGAACATGTTAATATTTTAAATAATGAACCAATTGTAATTAAATAATTAATTAATTGGACGAGACTTCCCTGTTTCTTTTCTTTTTTCGTTTAAATGAGCCCATTCTTACACATAGTGAATTAAGTGTCTTGTGTGTGCACAGGTCTGATTAATTTGTAAAGGTGGATCCAACATGGCGTTTATATGCGTGTGTGTGTGTGTGTGTGTGTGTGTGTGTAGTGTGTATGTATATGTGTCTAAATATAGAATGAAATGTGGGTAGGGGGGCCCTCTTATGTAACAAGTGAAGTGTTCAAACGGTTGTTCGTTTAATGTATTTGAGTGTTAGTATCCGGTCGGCCAGCGATTTCCTGACTGTCAGCGTGCTCTTCTTCTCTTTTGGTTCTTGTAATTCGATTTCACCCACCAATCCATTGCTTCATTATTCAATTTGAAAGCAAATGAGGCGAATCACTGGGTCTTTAGCTGGTTCCCTAACTCAACTACCGGTAGTAGTAAACCCATAGCCCCCCTAACTAGCTTGCTACTATCTAGCACCGTTGTATTACTCTTCTTCGCTCACCCTTTTTATTGATTTTCACTTCACCAAACTTAATTCCATTTAAAAACACTTTTCTAGACTATTATCTACTAAGTTTTCTGTTTGACGACATATTATGTGAATTTTTTTATTTTAAGAATGTCGCCTTCCAAAATCACTCATCTTAATCTTTGACAGATAAAATTAGATTTATAAAAATAAAAAAAACTCTTGTGTGAAACGCCCACACCACTGTCTTTTACTGCCCTCAATATAATCATAAAATTGGCAAGTTTTCTTTAAACTGGAAATTGTAATTCAGTTGCTGCTAAGTAAATAATTAGTGAATGGGTGAAAGTTTAAGTTGGTAAGGTTAGATGAGAAATAAAACTTGAAGTGATTATATTGACTAGTCCAGAAGACAGCGTCACTAACAAGTCCTTACAAGTTCAGGATTCTGATCGTTACTTCATAACTTCGTTCATGTCAGGTAGTTTAGGTACCCAAACCTAAACAGGATACAAAGCTTGAGCTTCTTGCAATTTTTTGTCGTTTTTGAAATATTTGTTTGACACAAACACGCACACGATATGTAGGGAACCTCAAAATATGCATTTCAGGTGAAAAACTCAACTTTGGAAAGAAACACGTGCTGCATTAATCACAATTATAATTAAAAATTTCCTTCAAAGTTTGGAATTTGGGCTAAACATTTATTGGACTAAAATTACAAATAACCATAGTAGGGTTTAACTATGTATGACCAATTCTGAAAATTTTCTAGGCGTGTTTTGGGCTGCAGAATTTAGAGAGTGTGCGATAAGATTTGATGCGGTGAATTCACGTCACAAGATATTTGCAGTGTAAGAAACATAAGGATGTTCCATAGAGAGGAAGGCTTTCAATGAATGGGCGAGTTGTAAATGGCAGGGTGCAGGCGTCCTACATTATAAGGAAGAACCGAAAGCCAACAGAATCATAAATGACAAACTGATGCTTAACGGCTCGGAGTGGTCGAGTGCCCTGTAATTAAGTATAAACGATCTAGTCCCAGGCCATTTTCATAAAAAACACTTGAGTTTCCGTGTTTGTGACCGTTAGAAACACGTTGTGTCAGTGGTTCGTTTGAAACTGACGCATATTGCAATGAGCCTCTTCAGAGTTGTTACATCTTGAAAGCTAATGGAGCCCGTTTCAAGGTGTAACAACCCTGAAGAGGCATATTGCAATATGGGCAAAAGCTCGGTTTCTAGCAAACCACTGACGGGGTCTCAACCCGGAAACTCAAGTTTTTTTCATTAAGTATAAATTATGCTCCCCTGCGAAGAATACTAGGAGGAGTTGGCCGAAACAGTCTGGAAATATTGGGATCCGCTGCCGCAGATGCGGCCGAGAGACGGCCTACTCCATGTTTTTGGTAGTTGTCCATACAAGATACTCCTAGTTACACGGCACCACCACAACGTGAAACGATGGATAAGCCGAGGAAAATGCGGCTACGTTTGCCATGAGGAACTTTACTGTGTCGATACTCATGGGTCAAAATGTATGCTGACATAGTAGCTTTACCAAAGAAGAGTATTTGCTCTTTATCTTGTTGATAATAAGAGGCACTTATTATCAATAAAACTTGGTTTATAATTGCATCCTGGCAAAAAAATCATATATAAAATAATAAATATTCAAAAAGTTTGGCACTAAATTTAAGAAACAAGTTAAATATAAAGAAATCCGATGTTGCTGTCAGTTGATGGTTTATTAAAAAAAGAAAACCTACTCATTTAGTGCGCAGTAGCAGTAATCTGCAGAAAATAAAAGTGGTAATGATTTTTTGAAACGAGTAAACTAGTGTGTAAAGAATTTGTTAGTAAAGAGTTAAATGTTTTATAAAGGTGGTGTTGGAAGTACTTTAGCTAAGCGGTGGAATATAGTAGACGGGGTCTTTGCGGAAATAAAGAGTATAGAGAAACATTTAAAGAGGTAGCGCAGGGCGAGCGAGCCGGGAAAGCAACTAACTACCAGTGGAACTCCTAGCTCTGAGTGATGTGACCCATGAGTAAATTTATCTGTGCTTCTACTTACCACTTCCTGTAAGATATACACTACGGGGGAATGATGTGAAACATAACCCTGAACTGAGTAGAGAATCTCTTTCCATCCGTGGATTTAAAGTGACCTACAACGTATTTCAGAGCCGCTAAGTGAACCGCTCCCAGGCTCTATTCTCATACCTACAGTTTTTCATGAACTACCACTTCCTACAACGCCCAAAAGTACTTAACTCTTGTAGAACTCTAAAATGGAGCAACAAGACGAGTGAGAGAGAAAAAAATAAAACTTGAAGGTATTAATGTAACTGGGGAAAAGAAAGATTATTCTTGTTTGTAAGTTCAATTTATTCATCGAGCATTCTAGTGGTAAAGTTAGTAACTATTTTCAGATTGACGGCCATCAGATATTTGCCTAAGAATACTGATTTACTCTTAGATCAGGTTGGCCGCTTTACCAGTAGGAGTCTGGGCAAATATAGTTGAGCAAGCTAGAGGTCTCAGCATCCCCTAGAGCCCTCCAAAAAATTAATTTTCATGGAAAAATGTTTCAAATAAAAGTGTTTGAACACTAATATGTGTATTTAAGCAACAGCATTAAACAAAATCGTCGTAGTCGGTTTTGAGAAAAACTGCAATGAAAAAAACATAAAGTCTCACTTTAGGTTGACAGATTTTGTCAACGAAATCTCTCTAACTGATGAGATGGTAGTACTTAAACTGAATATGAAGTTTGAGCTTCGTTTGATTTCTAAAGATTGAGATATATTCACATTCAAAAACACAAATAGACTAAAATTTCCCATAATCATTTTTTAATTACTCAGGAAGGTCTCAAAACATGTATTTCCGGTGAAAACTTAATTTCGAAAATGTGATACCATCGACTTCCGCTTACAGCAATAAAATAGAGAATAAATAAAAAAAAGTCACTCATTTAACTGCTACGTAAAAATATGTGCTACAGTGTAAAAAGACATAATTTTACTTTCTCGCAGATGGTCACTTACGATTCAGTCGTCGATTACAAAATTGATTAGGAAGTCTAACGGCTACACTTTTAAAAGCTATCCTGCTTTAGAAACAACTTCCTGTAAACATGGCTTAATCTCTGATCTGGTTAAAGAAAACTTCAGAGATATTTTCCGTAATAGCCTGCTTCTTTTCGTGGTCATTGACCGGTTTCGGATGTCTGCCTATCATCAGGCTGTTTCTTCAAAAACAAGGTGATAATATAGACTTAGACAGAGCAAATTTAGTTTATACGAAAAATCACGGAAAATATCTCTGCTGCTTTCCAGCTTTGCGGACCCAACCTCAACAAGTGAAGGAAACTTGTTGGATATTTAGTGAATAATTCGCTTAATGGATCAAACTGTAGAGCTCTATTTTTGATTTAGATGAAAGGGTACATATATGTATTGGACCAAACATACAGGTATGAAGGGTAGCCCAATTAAGAACTATACCCCTCTGAGGGAAGACCAAGGAAAGTTATAGAAATGAGGGGAGTTAGCAGACAGTTTTCTGGATTTTACTATTCAATAAAACAGGGTTAGAGTGAAGGATTTTAAACAAGGAAAATAGGTCTTACACGTTTCGACCATACCAGCGTAGCCCTTAGTTGTATTCACTCAATTCACCACTTAGTTTTCACACACACAAACACACACATTTATATATATATATATATATGCTGTGAAAGTTGTGGCGGCCGGCCAATTGTAAATAGAACTTAACTGTGATTAAAGTTTTTCTGCGGTGTACGAATATGTGTGTATGTTGGCTACGGTGTACAGAAAGCATCACCGCTTTATCTACAACTTTTCGTGGCCACATCAAAAACACTTTACGCACCGCCTTACAACCGTCAGATATAAACATCACCTGCTTTATCAGCTCAAGTCAGGTACGGATCTATAGGATTTCATTATACTGTAACCTAACCTAAAACCGCTACTATATTCCGGTGATGGATGGAAACGTTTTCATAAAAATAACTAAATTTGCCAAAATAGGATTATCGACTTTCAGTACTATTTACAATACTATTAGGGCACAAAACCAGGTATGTTTATATACGCTTCTGTCTTCATGTCTATTGTTTCGCTTTAGAGATGATTAAAAAAAAAAACAAAAAAAAAAACAGTATAAATTGCAGTATTTTGCCTGAATGCAATTGTTGAGTACTCCAGTCTGACAAATTTATTCTAATTTTTATTTAATTTAATTATTTTAATTCATAAATTAAAACGAACTTGGAAATTTCACTAAATGCCCATTTATCCATAAAATGGAAAAACTTGTAAAAGTACCTGAAGTGCGAGGATTCTCGGACGAGATATAGGCATTACGATGAAATCGAATACCATGGAATCGACAAAATAAAGTGTTATATAAATTAATAAAAAAGTTAAAAACAAGTTATTTATAACTTAATTTAATGGATTGTTCTGTTTCAAAACGTTCCTTATAATATAATATTAATTATTGCAATTATTATTCATGATAATTATTAATTAATCAGGCTGCTTAATCCTCCTTGTTTATTAATTACATTTATTAATTACTATAATTATTTATTACTATAATTATTACTTATAATTATTATTCATAATAATGTTGGTAACATGATTATTATTAATCATGTTGGTTGTTTGGTCGTGCTGATGAATTATTAATTATAATAATAATTATTACAATTAATAATTACTTTATTATTATAATTGTCAATTAGTTTTTTATATTATTCCACTTTTACCATCTAAATTGAAAAAATTAACAATGTTTTGGACTGATACAAACCCTAGAGTGAGGGTTAATTAGAGGATAATCATGCACTGAATTCCCCGATGAATTAGGGTCGGTTAGGATGTACACAGAATACCGTATGAATATTTACAAATACGCAGCTGATAATTTTTTTTAAATTGATTATTTCAAATATTGAATTGTAACAAATGTAGTATGTTAGAGTTACAAAACATCTATAATTTATCGACCGCTAAAAAAAAAAATTCGTTCATTATTCTACAGTAAGATCCTTTAAAATGAAATTAAATGAATCACAAGCAAAGAAAGAAGATTCAAAGATTTCTGGCTGCCTATGATTGCAGTGATAGAAAATCTATCTTTTAAACTCCATGGGCGTCTATCGTAAAATATTTTAAGTAATTTGTCTTCCGAAATCCATGCAAATTTTTCGTAAAAAGAGGGATATTTAACATAATGTTTTGTAACAGGTATGGTCATCAAACAGGGATATCAGTTATGCCCATTATTTTTCTCTTTATTTGTTACTGATATTGAAGAAAAGTCTGGACGAAGGGGGGGTAAGATTTAGTAATCGTTATAATTAAAGTGCTACTTTTGTCAGGTCATTCTCTCTTCTATTTTTACAAAAAAAAAGTGAGGCTGGAGCCTGAAAATACATAATGAATAATTTAAAGATAATGGTTTTGAAAGGTGTTGGTACAAAGCCATAGGAAAGAGTCAAATTTGGTGAGAGCCAAATTCATATAAAATTCAAATAAATATAAAATGTTCAACCTAGTGAATAAACAAACGTATCTAGGCAGAATAATCACATTTAGGCAGCTATAAAGCAGAAGAGAGAGAAAAAAACTTAATAAAAATGTTAGTATAAAATACGAGCACACAAATATTATGGCCCATATGAATATTTGAAATGTTCATATTAAGAAAGATGGCATATAGAGAAATTCCCTACACTCTTCTTAGGTCTTTGTTATCTTAGAAGCTTGTATATACTTGAAATAATGTTTTTGAACATGAAATGCCCTGATAGAAGAGATCTTCTTTATGAATACCTACAAAATTTTGTTGTGCAAAGTAACGGGTGAATGGAAGGGGTTCAAGGAAGAAAACTTTATATTTATATATAGATAGAAAGATAGACGTAACTATGGAGATGAAAATACAGAAGTATAATTTGTGAACATAATGCAACTTGTAATGTTGAAACTGACGGCTAAGTTTCTCTCTTCCAGAAATTATTATATTCTAAGTTCCCTACTTCTTGTAAAGTTCTATTATATAATACCCGGATCATTTACAAGCTACATATATTATGTTAATAAGTTCAACAATAACTATTATTGTTTATTGTTCAAAATATCTAATTAATTTTTTTCATTTTATCATACAATTCTGTAAGTTAATTAAGGTACTTTTTATATTCGTTAAAAGCAACAAATGAAATAACATCGCTGATCAACAGAAGAGATTTGATAAGGCATAATCTGCGCACCCTAGGTTCGCAAAAGAAAATGTAATCTAACTAGTCTTTGCGGCATGTTTAAAGAGCAAGAAATCCAAAATAGCGATAAACAATGCAAAAAACCTAGGTAATGGTCAGAGATTGCTTGAACTAGAAGGTATATATTTGATATAAATCTCTGGCGATTTGCAGTGATTTTCTGGATCATTATTCAGACACACATCAGAACCACCTGACCTGTTTCTCTATTTAATGAGTCTTATCTTTTTTTAATTTATTTTATATATTTTATGACGTGCAAATTATTCGACATACTGTTTCATCACACATAGTCTACAAAAAGGCATGCAGAAGAGCTAGTCAAGAGTTTTTTAGTGCGTAATAGATATGATTTTATAGCTGCTTATTCTACATATCTTCGGATCCATTCTGCGATGTTCCCATCGCAACATGAGTGATAAAATCAGCTTTTACGACTTAGGTTCGCAGGAAATCAGAGTCTTGGTGGAGAAATATCACTGGCCAGAGTTCATTAGAGTTCATGTACCTACGTGACCTAAAGATTCTGTACCTTATTCCTATATCTGTTCTAAGATATCAAAACTTGAACTAAAAAATGTACACTCAGTACTTAAAAAAATGTAAATAGGACCTGCAAAAGTATTCTGTGTAATTGATTTAGCGTACCCACAGGGGCAAATACTAGTTCACCACCACAAAAACAAACAGACACACACATCCTTAACTTCACATTGTACATATTAGAGATAACTATATTCTATGTACAAACACTAAAAGGAGCTGCAACAGATCTTGTCGTTGCTGTGGATAGTACTAACATCTAACCACTAGCCCCAACCATCTTCTATCTATAAACAGAGCATCGCTTGAGCTGAACTCCTTCAAATAATATCAAATCGTCACAAGAAAAATGTTGACCAAAAAAAAAAAGGAATCTTACATTTTTTAACCAATAAAAATTCAAATATTCATACTCGATTATTGTAAATGAAAATAATTATTTAGATACTAAATATTCAAATGTAGTGTCCACACAATGCTGCTAGGGGGTGGCTGGATAATAATCAGGTGGCTTATTAACTAGATCTGCCACATTGGTGTTGGGGCACAGTTTCATTATCAATGTTACGCTGTTATTCCCAGCGATACTTCCAATATTGCTTATATCAGCTGGTAGCTGATTAGCGGTTAACTAGATCACAACTGGATACAACATCACGTACACATTTCCCACGCCACATACCACGCTGTGAACCAATAATTACATCAACATTCATATCCACCACTTTGGAGGGGACTTATTTTCATCAGTAGATCAGTTTCATTTTCCTCTGAAACAATTTTTCATACAATATTTTTTTTTACCAAGATCCTAAGGGACTCGAAAAATGACGTAAAATCAGCTTTTTATATTATTACTAGCCAAGTCAATAATCTGGGGGAAAATGCCTCTAGACTCGCTTAAGAGTAAGAACTGAATTGAATAATATTATGTATTTTTTTTTTTTTTCGGAGACTGGTCTGCTATAAAAATCTTGGGATTTTGGTTTTCATAAGAAGGCAGCACACATAACAATGTGACGGTGAAAATAAGTTAAGTAAAGAATATGGTAGAAATTAATAATTCAGTTCTGTGGAGTAAAGAAACGGCGGACCACCAAACTAAGAAGATCTAGCATTGTTTCGTTTTTAGCTCTTTCATTTTATGGATATAAGATTTGGCGAGAAGGCCGAAATTAGGTTGAAAATAAATTGCGATGGAAATGGATTTCTGGAGGAAAAGCTGTAGAATATCCTGGTTACAA
This sequence comes from Triatoma infestans, assembly GCA_011037195.1. Taxonomy (NCBI): domain Eukaryota; kingdom Metazoa; phylum Arthropoda; class Insecta; order Hemiptera; family Reduviidae; genus Triatoma; species Triatoma infestans. The sequence goes on along the minus strand of JAAEAF010013589.1, from coordinate 97,322 downwards.
AGTGAAACGAAGTAATTCAGAATCGATGTTAAAGAGAAAAGATAACACCAGTAACTTGATATCCAGGAGACGTCAGTAGTTTGGCCATTTTATAAGAATGGATAATTATAGATAGACAAGGAAAAAATGCATAGACAATATACGAAAGGAAATAACCGGAAGAGGATTGCGGGAAGATGATTGGGACCTGCTGGAACCTTTGTAGAATAAATGGGTAATGGCTTATGATTTTATATTAAAAGACAAGGCAGGATTCAACCTACCCTGTGCAACTTCACCTAACCCCTTATTTCCCAAACCTTTGCAAACGTAGCCCACATATATCCCTTAGCATTACATCGTACCGCTAACGGCTCTAACAATATCTGGGGGAAATTTTATGTTTTTCAAATCCCTCTCCCCATCCTTCTAGCTGTCCCGTCTATGCATTAAGACTCCACACTTAATAAAAAAAACAAAAAAAAAACATTAAAAAGAGCACACTTCGATTATGCCTTATCTTTTTTCCATCGCAATTTAGTAAAGTCCAAACTCCAACTGCCATCAAAAAGACATCAGCTGCTTCTAGATATTGGAAAAACAGACGAACGGACAACAAAGCTTTATACGCAATTTTATATAATAGTTTCAGAAAAATCAGAAAATGAAAATTCCAAAATGGAAATACGAATACAGTTTTATTTCTGAATTTTTGAACGTATATGTTTAAATAATATTAAACCATTAGAAAAAGTTTATTAAGATTTGAACACATGTTGACTGACATGGGGGTGGCTGACATGGGGAGAGTTATGAATTTCACATACAAATTTCCAATCAGATTACAATGTTCCTGAGATTTCAACCAATCAAGTGCGTATTACAGAAATAATAAACCACTAAACTTTAATTATCGCTTTAATGCGTTCTATATTGGTTAAAATCGATCCAGCTAGTGCAAATTTAATGAACAGCTTGTAACAACAATACTTCTGAACAGTAAATTCAACATCTAAATACAATTCTTTGTGACTTATAACAACTTAATATTTGATTATGAATATTCAATTACTCAAAAAAAAAAATTATTTTTAATTAATTCATGCATTGTTTCTACTAGATGGAAATCACTCTTTTATTCAATATTATTATTAAAAATACGCCTTATTTTTTCATTGAAAATACTGTCAGAAATTGTGATTGCTTAAGTTAAATGTGATTTTCATAAAAATGGCTCCAACAAGATTTATCTTTCTTTCATTTAAATCAGGCTAACTTTAATGATTGAAAAAAAAAATTGTCATGATTAAAAAAAGAAAAATGATTGAGATTGATTTTTCCCTTTTCTTGTTTGGAAAAAGTTTTTTCTTAAACCATTGATTTCAAAGTTACACAAAGAAAAACTGATAAGATTTCCAACGATTAGTGTCATTGTAGAATAAATAGTGAATTAATGTGATAAAAAAGCTAATTGAAGAGTAATTAATCTTTTGTAATTTGAGAATAAAGGAGGAAAAATGAAAAGCTTTTATAGCAGAAATTACCAGCTATTATGTGAACTTTACTAACAAACTTTGGCAAGTTCGTTTTTATCAATTTTTTGATAGATTTGATTTTTTTTATTTTTTTTCACTTACTATTGTTGAGAGAAAGTATTGCAATCGGGTCAAATTTTTGATCTCAAGTTACAACCGGCAAATACACGTTAACAATTTTCTGTGAAAATTCATTTAGGAACAGTTTTGGAGGGGGAGGGATTGGAGTTTTACATTAGCTCAAACGTGACCACGATTGCCCATACTATGGTAGGAAGGACAAGGGGGGAGGACAAAATCGAAGGATTTTGGATTGTATGGATTGGATACGATTGAATTTTAAATGGATTGTAGAAAGATAGCAGTGCTGGGTCAAGAAATATGATGTATCATATAGTTGATAATGATGACGATATATAGATACGTTGTTTTCAATCATTAAAGTACTTTATATAATTATCCACGCGCTCCATTTTATATATATATATGCGTTTATATTAAAGCTTGACTATGGCAGTGGTATAGTTATTAGGGGCAATGATATTTAGGCCTCATGGTCGTTATGTTCTAACGCTAATGTTATCAATATTTTATATAGGCTTTTAAAATTAATTGAACTAAGTTTGGTAGAGTTTCAGAAGGGGCAAAATGGTTGTGCTGGAGTTGGTCTATATAGTGTGTATGTGTGTATGTATGTATGTATGTTTACAAGGATGGGAACTAGAAAGGGGGAATTTTCCACAGAACCCAGGTGTTGTAGTGGTACTTGGTTAAACCCTTCTCAAGGGTTCTATACCCGTCTAATGAGCCACCCAGTTTTTGTATGTGACATTTGGTGAAGGGATGGTGGAAACGTAATAGGCCTTAACTAGGGTCCACCATATAAATAGGAAATATAGGCTGTTAAACTACAATTATCTCTATTTCTGTACAAATCCAACTATCGTAAGGTTCTTGAACCATTAGTGTATGGCCTTCATCTTTAGTTTTTGTTTAAAACTGTAAGGGAAAAAAGAAATCTGTGGTAAAAAAAAAAAAAAAATCTGATTTGAACCACTCATAAGACTTTATTTTATTCCACTTAACACAGTTAGGTAATGTCAACAATGAATATTCATTCTTTCAACTTCCAAATTTACTTATAAGTCGTGGGGGGATGGCTGACACATAGACCTGGAGGGGGGGATGGCTGACATGTACCTTCCCAGACAGGTAATAAAAGTGATTACATTGTAGTCTAGAAGAGAGGTCAATAACACTAAACCAATCCCATATAACATTTGAAATTTACCGCCATAAATTCCCTCCGAAATATCGATAATCAATTTTTAAGCGGAAAAAGAGTTTTCAAATAAAAGTGATAGAATTATTGAAAATGTGGTGCTGGGTCCGCTATGCCTGGATAACATCTGGTATTTTATCCATCGTAGCATGAATATTTATACCGGTTTATTACCGGTTTCGGATTTTCATCCATTGTCAGAGCAAATTCACCAAGTTCGTGTAGAGTCATTTCAACGTAATGTTTCTGTTACATTCATACTTGTTGATTTGTTGGTTCTAACAGAAACATTAGGTTGAAGTGAACTCTCGACACGAACTTAGAGAAATTTGCTCTAAAGATGGATGAAAATCCGAAACCAGTCAGGAAAAAAAATCAATATGCATGCTACGATGGATAAAATACCAGATAATAGAATTATATCTGTGCAATTGTGCAATATCAGAATCCCCATATTTAAAAAATGTTCACTACACTACTCACCGAGAAAATAAAAAAAAACAAAAAAAAAAAACATTATTCTGTAAATTTGCCACTACCAACTACCAACAGATTTTGTTTGAAACATTTATGTGAGATGCTGTGGTATCAAGATTGAACTTACTTGATTTTTTTTTCTTCGTTTTTGTTAATACACTCACATACATACATACTATACGCTAAAAACATTTTTCCGTACCTACTCATAACATGTTTCCGTTAAACTCAAAACATGCATTACCAGTGAAAATTCAATTTCTAATATAGGCATTTGAATTTTATAGTTTTCATAAGAAAATTTAAAGAAAATCTTTCAAAATCATCGAGTCGAGTGGATGAGATAGGCAGTATATCATCTTCGACTTTCCTGCGAAAGTCTGTTTGAACAACGCACACACACACACACACACACACATTCACACACAGAACAATCGCTAAAAAAACCTTCTTATTCGAGAGTTTACATGTTTTTTAAGTCCTTTAATAATGAAGAAAAAAAAATCTGGTGTGAAACACTCACACAACTTTCTCTTACTCCAATTCTCAAAATTATAATTGACAAATTTTATATTTTGTGTACCAAATTTAATGAAATTCGTCGGAAACTGAAAAAAAAAAATTGTCCAGTAAAAGCGCACTTCTGGTTAACTAATTTTCTTGCAACTTGGAATTTTGGCCATCTATTTATTTCTAATTAATTTTGTTTGTATGATAGAATTGTATAATCAACTATGATAGCACTCTAGAAAAAAAAAAAACATAACCCCACCCTTCCTCCAAAAGTTCCCTTAAATAAATTTTTCTAGAGAAATGTTTTCAATAAAGGTTGTAGAGCTTTGTATGTTTAGTTTATATAAGAAGTTTCAAGAAAATCGTCTGAGACATTTTTAAGAAAATCGCGAAAAATTGAAAAAAATCATTTAGTAAAGTGGTAAAGTAAACGCACTTTCGGTTATCCGATTTTTTTCAAACTTGGAATTTCAATAACAAATTCAATTCTAATTAACATAATTTAGATGATAGAATTGTTTAATAAACTGAAATAGAACTTTAGATGAAAATCTAACCCCACCTCTCCCCAATTAACTGCCCTTAAATGAATTTTCCCTGAGAAATATTTCAAATAAAAGTTGTAGCTCTTTGTATGTGTAGTTGATATAACAGGTTTGAAGAAAATCGTCCCAGCCATTTTTGAGAAAAACGCATAAAAGTAACAAAAAAAAAAAAAGCACGCAAAGTGGTACTTCCGGTAGAGGAATTTTGACAGATGACCCGCTGTCATCTGACACCTAAACGGAATATCAAGTTTCAACTTTCTACGGTTGTTTTTGAGCTAAGCTGTTCACATACACGCGCGCGCACACACATACCATTTGCTAAAAACCACTTTTTGGACTCAGGGGACCTCAAAACCGGATATTTCCGGTGAAAACTCGATATTGAAAATTTGACTAGGAGTAAGAGAAAGTAATATTTCTTAGCGAATATCTGTGTGTGTAAACAAAATATCTCAATAACTAAAAATCGTTTGAGGAAGCTCACACTTGCCATTTCGTCTAGATAGGTACTATCACCGCATCTGATGCAAAGGTTTCCATGCGATTATCTCGATAATGATTACAACGATTTTCTTTCAACTTTCTATACTATCTACACGCATAAATACTTATCATTCTTGTTTGAAACATGTTTCCTGATTTTTTTTTTTTTTTCTTTTGAAGGGGGGAACTTGAGGGAACTGTGTACGTTAAACTTTCCTCTAAATTACCACTTCAGTGCAATGTATGGTTCTATCATCTCATATAATATTAATACATATAAGAAGTATTGGTAGAATTTCAAATTCGCAGAAACCGGAAATGCGAACTTTACGGAATAGATTTGTGAGAATTAGTTGGGATAGTTATGCGAAATTCGTAACATTAAATTTCAAATGTTATATGGAGTTGGTTAAATGTCATTGGCGACCTCTTCTGGACTACAATTTAATCATTTTATACACGTCCGGGTAGGTAATAGTGCTCCAACCACCTCTACTTTTATGTAAGTTCAAAAAAGGAGAAGAATTTGTCCTTTTATTTATAATTGTCATGTGAGTGTTTCACACTAGACTTTTTTTTTTTTAATATTCAGAGCACCACAAAATACATAATATTTCTGATGAAAATTTTAATTATGGAAAATTTCGACATGATCATAATATTCCCTGTTGCCAATAAGTAAAAATACCACTGTCGACTAATTATCATTTAGGTTTAAAAATCCATTAACTTGATTACATTTCAGGTCAATCAGATGTTAAGCAATTAATTAAAATGTATTCTTGATTCAATTATAAAGTTAAACTGAAAAATTAATTAAGTTAATATTTTTTTTATGAAAAAATTAACTAAATTAAACAAAAATAATAACCTAATAAATGAATAATTAGATGGATACAATTACATCATTAAGGCTAACGGCTAATATGTAAATCAGCTCTTTTGGATTTATGTATGTTTTCTTTTTTTTTTTTTGTTAATTTGCCCACAAGAGGGAGTTCACATCAGCAAGTTGTGTAAATCATTTTAAAAGTGGGCAACTCGCAAAGTTAATATGTGTTTTAATTAATTGTTTATTTATAGATATCCAATTAATAGAATATTATAATAAATTTATTCTATATGCCTCTATTTGTTTAAAAAATATATATATATATTATATTTTCACCAGCTGAATATTTTAATTTAGTTTTCTCTTTCTTTTTTTTTTTTTTTTTTTTATTTGAATAAAAGAAATATGAGAGTTGGTAGTAAAATGTTTTAACAATTTCACTCCTAACACGCGACCAAAAGATCGGATACTATTTCAAAGCTTTTACCCAATCGTAGCTGTTTTTAAGGATTTTCTAAAATGTTTGCTATTTTAATTAATTTATTAAAATCTTCTCTTTACTACACAATTTCCCATTGGGCAAGTATGTATTGTGTATTTGGATATACAACGTATGTGAAACGGATTACGAATGAGAATTACTAACTATAGCTCTAAAATAGTACTTTAGCTCTAAACTTTGAGGAAGATGTCAGGCAAACTTCCTTCGATTCAGACAGCTGCGATTGAGAGGCGCTCTGGCGTTGAACCAATGTCAATAAGAAAAGATATGTCCACTATGGCAAGAAGAAAGAAGATATAATTTTTAAATAATAAATAAATCTAAAAATTATAACTAGTGGTTCCAGCCAGCCGCTATCCACAGGTCAAGAACCGCGGCAAAACCCTTTCAAACAGGGGTCATTATGCAGTCAAAAGAACCGCCGCAACACCTGGCCTGTATTTCCTTCATACAAGGGTCAATGTACACTCAAGAGGCCACCTGGCTACCATCTGTTAACAAACAACTCTTGTTAACTACCGAGGTCAATATACTACGAGAGATGTCTTAGTGTGGCACGTACTTACACATCAGCCGATGTGTGAGTGATGCAAATATAAACGTCGCCCACTGGAGTTCCAGATCAGTTAAGTACGAGTTATAGATCAGTTAGGTACGAGTCATCAATCAGTTAAGTTCGAGTTATCAATCAGTTAAGTGCCAGTACGAAAGAAGATCAGAAGCACCGTCACACATCGCGAGCGAGTCCCTATTTAAGGTTTTAACACTACTTCTTTAATATTTTATATTCATTTCATAATTCTTATATTCATTTACAATTGTGCATCTTATTTCTTCTATTTCAATACACATTAAATTATTTGTTAAAATATAGTATATTTTCTTAAATCAGTAGTACGTATTTCGAATAACAACTCTCTAAAAACTCTCTAACTAACAATCGCCTTCTCATCACTTCAATTCCCGATACCAAGACATCTGATTCCAATACATTAGTGAAAGAATACAACGCCAAGCCACCTCAACATCAGATAAAATCGCAGAGTCTCTTTTTCTCCTGCAAAAATAAATAGAGTTGTCTAATTTCTAAGTTCATTCAGTATGACCGCAAATGCTTCCGGGAAAACAAACCATACAACCGTCAATTAGCTGACTAAACTTGTTAACGATATTTTAAAAAAAAAAGTCTGCTCCCATGAATATGAACTAACAAGGCTCACGCATGCACCCCAGTTCGACGTGGAAACACGGTCCATGTCGATGGATCAGCAACTGGAAACAAGGCAAATAATGATAGAAGTTTATCGAAAACCAGTCTGCGGAATATTTATCTAACTTTGATGGGAAATTTAGGACCCTAAGTTACAGTAAGAAGAAAGAAGCAGGGATCTTGGCAATGATGATTCGAGGAAGCAAGAGCCATTAGACGTTCTGGTATATCAAAACGATAACCAGAATTTAACAGGATAGACCAATCGTTCTACAGAAGATTTCCAGCCACTACGGCATTAACGAAGAAACAGACCAGTTGATGAAAGTCGGAGAAAATCAAGAAAAGTCAGCCAGATACAGAATATCAGTCCTTAAGAAGAAGTTTTAAAAATAAAAACAAAAGAAATTGTGAATGCATAATCAGCAAGCCGATGGAATGGAGTGTTTGGAGCAGTAGAATTCCCCTTAGCATGCCAATGTTCAGGGCATGCTATCTTTGCTTAACAGACCACGACTACTTGCACACTCACATCAACTTAAAGGGCATTGCTCAAAGCTTAACTCTGCAAAGGAGAAATGACCGGTTGTCACTTGGAAGTCTGAAGTTCTTTCGAAAACGTGAGACGATAAGGTTATTCGGACTCTAGTAATATTAATAATGATAACATGCCAATTTTAAACAACCATTATTATTTATTTCATAGGTCGACCAAAACATATTGTATATCGAAATTAGTGCTCTCGAAACGGGGTACAGTCAAAGCAAAGACATTATACGAGATGAGGTTGGGAGGTTGCTTGTTCACTGATTATTTTGGCGCATCATTATTGTGTTATAGGGTTAATGGTTGCTTGGTTTAATTTATCTAATATTAAAAGTCTCTTTAAAGAAGGAAATGTCTCTTGTAAACATTCATTTTTTTTTTTTCTAAATATTTTATATATGTAATCAGCACTTCATCGTATTTTAACGTTTATATATTCGACGAGTTTCGTTTAATTTCGACCTCTGTCGGCTCAAGGTCTTTCAGTGGCCGATATTCCAGAAATTTTGATCGGACTCTAGTAATATTAATAATGATAACATGCCAATTTTAAACAACCATTATTATTTATTTCATAGATTTTTTTTTTTTTAAGGCGGTGGCAGCTCGCGTATAATGGCTAACCGCCAAATATGTGGCGTAAAAGTGTGAAACACTCACACGCTTTCTTTTAATACAATTGTATGTCTAAGACACAAATTCGTTAAACATCAAATGTACTTATTTGTAATAATATAAATATAGAGATAATTGGGGAACAAATACCTCACCAGGCAGGTTGTTAAAGTAAACACATTGTAGTCCAGAAGAAAGCGCCAATAACATTGAACCAATCCCATATAAGAATTTGAAATTTAGCCCCGGAAAATTCCGCATAACTACCAAAAACATAATATTTACGAATAAATTTTGGAATTAAAAGTGATAAGTTCTTGTCTGTGCAGTTAGCATTCCATGTTTAAGGGAAATCGTTATAGTTTTCGAATTGATTTTTGGTTTGATTTTGGTTAATCTAAAGGCACAGTTGTAAACCAGTCAGTCTTACTTGTAATATTTTACCGAAAAAATTATTCTTGGTATTTTTGGAGAATATGTGGCATCAAATTTGATATTTAATTTGCCATATGTATAATAGTATTAACAGCAGAAAGAGAAAATTGTCTTAGTGTTCACACCAGATTTCTTTTCTTTTTTTTTACAAAAATCGTAGACCTAAGTCCTTTACAATGCGTTTTATTGCATTATTTGCATTCACTATAAATTTTTATCTTCTTATATGGGAATAAAGGGAGAAAAAAAAGCAATCGTAAATTTGAACTGTATGTTTGGATGTATACGACACTTGGGGGAACATAATGCGCCATGCCTTTTCTTTATAGTCTGTAATAGGAACTGGCATTGTACCTAGCATTTCTTATAGCATCATACTATAGCAGGACACATATCTACTTGTGAGATATATATATGTAGATGACTGAGTGATAAACATGTGATATCATAAATATTAGGGTGACTCTGTGTGTGTGTGCGTGTGTGATGTGAATTTTCCATCTCACTTTGTTATATTTCTTGTTCCTATAGTTTCCTAACTTAACCAAACAACGTTGTCTAGAGGGGTGGAAAATTACCCTGGTACGCATACATCCAATTACTGTCAGAGTAACACCACCATGTCTGGGTGGTGGTAAGGTTACTCTGTGTGTATGTGTGGTGTCTGTGTGTCTATCTGTCGTGTTCAGTCTACGTGTACACCCTCCAGACCCACCAAGGTTGTTCCTTACACATTCTACAACTTCTACACCCGTTCACGGTTCAGCTTCCCATTAGGTTGGCTGATAGATAGACATAGAGAAGAAGGAATCCAAACTCTCTCTCTGTCACTCTCTCACTCTCTCTATATACATTTTCGGCATACATATTAATTAGTCTACATTAAAATTTCAAATTAAATTATAATTTATGTCGTCCTGGTTAGATCGGCTGGTTATTCGTACAAGTGTGGCAAGACTGAAACAGTAAAACAATGGCGACGAGATTGCGATGTTGGGTAAATGTTTTTTTTTAGAATATTTGCAGAAAGTTTTGCCAAGCAATAAAACAAGCGTTCGATCACTACTAACAACACATTATATCTAAAAGTGCAACTATGCTTTCTGATCAGTCAGCGGAGGATATAACATTGAAATAGGTCCCCAATTTAACATGGGACATAACATTAACAATGGGTCCCTATAGTTTTGTAAATTCCTTCTCTTGTGAATCATTGCAAGTTTTTATTATTCTGAAAAACGAATGGATTAATTTGTGTATTAATTAAATAAATGAACAATAAAAAAAAAAAACTGATATGAAACACTCACGGCTTTCTTGACTCTCGGGATTCGATCCAGCAATCTTTTGATTGGAAGTCCATCACCATAACCAGCCGGCCAAAATGGCCCTCTCGCTAGCTATAGTTTTCAACGTAAACTTCTACTTTACCTCCACTCTCCGCACTATGATAATTTTATTCCCCTCACCACAACACAAGGAATTAATTATAGTAAAAAAATATGACTGAGCATTTAACATTTACACACATAGTAATAATAATATTTTATAATAATAATCTTCCTAGGAGCCTCTACAGCTCACTGTTCGGTGACGGACAGTGTTGTCTGTAGCGAGAAAACACTGTCCGGAGACCGGCAGTGCACTGAGAAGGCTCCGGGCGCTAATGACCATAGATGTTAAGCGCCTTAAATTAAAAAATAATAATAATAATAATAATAATAATAATAATAATATTTACTTACTCCCTCTCCAGGACTCCCCGTGCTGTAACGATCCGCCTGCACCGACCACGCACTGAGAACTGAATTTCAGACAGTACAACTTACTATTAATAACATTATCTCCACTGTTTGACAGCTAATAGCATTGCAACTGCCTTATCGAATATACATATTGATTTATTTATATATATAACAGCAATGCTATTGACTGTGACGTCAAAGAAGTGGGGATAATGTTATTAGTAGTAAGTTATACCGTCTGAAATTCAGTTCTCAGTGCTTGGTCGGTGTGTGCGGGTCGTTACAGCAGCAGCAGGGGGAGCTCTGGAGAGGGAGTAAGTAAATATTTAGATTATTATTATTATTATTATTATTATGTGTGTGAAAGTTGAATGCTACTCCGCCATATTTTTTTTTTTTACCATAATTTAATTTCTTGTGATTGTGGTGAGGGGAATAAAATAATAATAGTGCGGTGGGTGGAGGTAAAGTAGAAGTGTACGTTGAAAACTATAGCTTGCGAGAGGATCATTGCGGCCGAATGGTTATGGTGATGGACTTCTAACTTAAAGATTGCTGGATCAAATCGCAGGTAAGATTAGTTTTTTCTTATAAAATAAAAAATTATTCCCCTCTCGCCCAGAGTATGGTGATGATGATGAGGGGTGGGGATGTTAGGAATAAAAGGTAGGTTGAAAACTGCAGCTAGCGGAGGACCATTGTGGTTGACTGGTTAAGGTGATGGACTTCCAACTTAAAGATTGTAGGATCGAATCCCATTTAACAATCGAAAGTTTTTTGGCATATCAAGAGGATATGGCATATTAAAAAAAATATAATACACCTCCAGCCTAGAGTATGGTGAGGAGCGGTGAGTGGGTTAGAGTGTTAGGTTCCACCATCTTGATGTGTAAAGGGAAGATGAGCTTTCTGATTGACCATGGATAATGAGGTGGAATGAAATGGAGTCAACGGTTAGATTATCGGTTAAGGAGTGGAGGTGGAAAGAAAATGGCATCGATTTGGATGCTAGGTTAAGAAGTGGGGGTAAAGGAGTCATCGCTTTGGATGTTATGTTAAAGGGAGGGAATAAGTGGGCGTGGCTTAGGAAGTTGTCGAAATCGATGATCGGTCGGTGCTAGGGGTAAGTGGACGTGGTTTAAGTGATCGTCGAAATCGATAATTGGCTGGAGAAATTGGAGAGTGAATGGTGAGAGAGGGTTGGGACAGTGCTGTAACCAAAGGGATCCGGAGGTAGGGGAAAGCTGCTCTTTAAAAAAAATGGCCCAGCTAGTCCGTTTCTCCTCTACTTGTATGTACGTGTGTAACAGAATATCTCAATAGTTGCAGGAAGCTGAAACTTGATATTCAGTCTAGGTACAACTACTGCAATGACACGAAGGTTACGATCAAAATCCATCAACCGAATTTATTGATTTATTTTTTTTCGGTTGTTTGCGGGTTTTTTTTTCTCTCAAACACCACCAAGGATTTTCCAAAACCTTAGTATGTAAATAACGGTTGGGATTATCGAATTTTTTACCAAATACTGAGTAAACAAAGAATTTTCAATCAAGTAAACAATGAACTGTTACAATAATGTCATGAATTGGAAATAACAGGAGAGAAATTTGCTATGAACAATATTTGGGTAATATTTGGAAAATGTTTTAACAATAACTTGGCAGTAAACGAAAACCAAAAGGGTGACGTAATTTTCTTCTTCTTGAATATAACACCCCTAGAGCAAACAAGCCCTTTAATCAGCTGGAAAACAATTTGATGGGGAAACTCTTTGCTCAATCTCTCTCTCTCGCTCGCTCTTTTTATCCATTTCTCACTATCTCTGTGCACAGTAAGAAAACCACTAACAACTTCTTAAAGATTTACCGATAGCAAAGAGCAAACGGGAAAGTACAGGAGGAGTTCAGTTATCACCTTACTAGAAAGTTTAATAAAGCTTTATCCAACCAGACAGCACCACTGTCTGTTCAAATTTAATACTTTAATTTTCTATTTTAGATTAAACATTTGTACTAACTTTTCCTACAAAATTTGAATAGAAGTGAAATTATTACAACTTGGTCCATGACTGCAATGGCAGTGGTAATAACACTGTTTTTAAAAAAACAAACAAAAAAAACAATTTTTTCTGTTCAAAAAACTTTGATCTAAGCGAATCAATTCAAGATAGATTCTCATAAAATTTATATGTTTTCTTCACGATGTGAGATCGTGGCAAATTTCCGGAATTGAGTTGAATCACCGGAAGTACGTTTTGAGAGAACTGAGTGCGAAAAAAAAGTTTTTAGCGAATAGACTATGTATATGTGCGTATGAGAACAAAATATATCAAAAAAGAAAAAAATAACAGGAAGCTCAAATATGGCATTCCGTTTAGGTATTACCATCGCATCTGATACTGGGGTTTCGGTCGAAATCCATCAACCAGTGCAACATTAATAAATGATTTTTTGTTTTGTTTTAGGTTTTCGCGATTTTCTAGGAAACAGCTGCATTGATTTTGTTTAAACTTAGTATACTATCTACACACAAATATCTATCATTTTTATTTGTGTCATTTTCCTTGAAAAATGTATTATTTGGTGGTTTGGGGAGGGGGTTTAGCGTTAAGCTTTCCTCTACTACCTCTTCAATACAATGTCATGGTTCTACCACCTATATAAAACATTAGAACATTGATAGAATACCAAGTTACAAGAAAATCGGTTAACCGGAAGTCAAACTTTACAGCAGTTTTTTTGGGGGTATAAACGTATTAATTTTTTTTAATACGCTGTGTTAAATTTCGAATGTTATTTGTGTTTCTTCAATGTTATTGGCTTTATCTTCACGGCTACTAATTTATCTATACAGTAACTACATTGAAAGTGACTACCTACGCAAAGGACGCCTACAGTATGTTTATATATACCCCACCGTACTATTGTTATGCTCTGAAAAAAAAAAAATCCTGGTTTAAAGAAAACTGGGTGAATTTTATAATTTAGATATCGCAGTAAGTGAAAGGACGAATGAATTCTTCACACCAGATTACATTTGTTAAAATTTCTAGAATTTAAAGACTCCGACCGGATTTCTCTGATTTCTGCAATGCGTGTCCAACCAGTTTAAATTTTCTTTTCATGATCCAGTTATTTCGGCCGTCCAAGTTATATCTCGTATTAATCCCCTAAAGAGGACTTACATCAAAGCGGGCATAATTTCTTCAACGCTTGAAATTCATGAGAAACATTTCGGCTACCACACAACTTATATTTCGAGAATCGTTTGAGTAAACCAACCCTTATGTCAATTTCAGTCAGTAGTAATAGAGACATATTGATTGCGGGACTACTACGTCTTTCTGCCTGTTCACGCGTAGGCGTGAACTCAGAAGCGTAAGAGGGGCTTAATGAAGCACGCAATTATGAAAATTAACAAAGAAATAAAGTTTTAATTGGCTTACCTTGAAGATGCTGTTCGGCTGAGAAGCTGATTGAGAAGCGTTGAGCCGGAGAGGCTGTGAAGGACGCTAGGAAGCGTAAAAGAGTATAAAGGAGGCTGTGTATATGTGTCAATATGTTCGTTTATGGGTGTGTATGAAAGGAAGTTACGGGAAAGATAAGTAGCGAATGAAGCGGTACGGAAGCATGCGTTTGTTAATGCGAATAAGACCCCTCGGAAGCTGGTTGGAGGCAGACCTGAAGGGTCGGGTTGTAAACACAATACACCCGTGGAGGCGGTGAAAATTAATGATGAAGCAGTTGAAATGGAGTAGTAAAGATTCTGATGCAGAGAACATATGCACGTGAAGCGAGCCAACAGACCAGTGACGAAAAAAGGATGATTAACAAGGGAAAAGGGGCTGGCAGTGGAGGGAAAACCAACATCCGGTAACGCGAAATCCCCCAACGCGCCAGAGAATTAGCGGGAGAGGATTAAAAAAGCGGAGAAAAACAGGATGTCTGGCCGGACGACGCGGGTGCATGCGGAAGTTTTTACCCCTACAGTCACACTGGGCAAGACAACGCAACAATGCCCTTCAAAATAAAAACTTAGCTGAATATACATTCTAGGTACATTGTACAATAATTGCTAACGATCATAAAGCATGGAATCCAAACTAAAATTAATAACAGGATATTGTCTTACTGTTGGTAACAGGAAATATTGTTAATTTCTATATTCAGTTTTCACCAAAACTACATGTTTTGAGATCCCCTGAGTCCGAAAAAGTGTTGTGTATATTTATGTATATAAACAGTAGAATCAAAATCGAAACATCGTAGAAAGTTGTTGAAATTCCGTTTGGGTCTCCACTATTGAATTGGACAGGATATGTTATCTGTCAATATTCCTAAGTAGGAAATACCACTTTACCAGGTGAAATTTTTTCAGTTTTTTGCGATTTTCTCAAATATGATTCTAAGATTTTTAATTTTTTTTATTTTGTATATACCTTGTACACTTGAAGGCTATGTATACTTTTATTTGAAACATTCTTACTAGGAAAATTTATTTAAGACCGTTTTTGGGGGTGGAATGGAGTTATGCTTTCCTTTAAAGTGCTATTTTTTGTTAATTGTCTGATTCAATAATCCATATAATATTAATCAGAATTTAATATGTTGTCAAAATTCTGAATTACAAGAAAATCTGTTGACCAGAAATATAACGTTATTGAACATTTTTTTCACTTTTCGTTTCGATTTTCTCCATATGGACAGCGTGTATCCTTAAACTTGGTGTAGTAAACTATACATAACAGAGACATATCATTTTTAGTGGCCATTTTATTTTTTCCAAGAAAGTTGATTTTCCTAAGTCTAGGGGATCCATGTTTCCTTAAAAGTAAGTAAAGTAAAGTAATGCCTATTTTTTCAGTCGGGCTTAACGTCCAACTACCAAATGAGGTGTCGTGGACGGGAGCGGAAGCACCTACTTTACTGCTAACATTTTTTAAACAAATATAAAATTTAGCAGTTATACGCGGCACTCGAACTGAGGTCCTCCCACTTACAAGTCCATACTCTTAACCACTACACCAACACCCGGCCCCCCCACGTTTCCTTTAAAACAGTATTTTCTGGTTGTTATTTTTAGTTATATATCAGAAAAGTAATGTTTCTTTTTTCTTTTTTTTCAAAGTGCAAATAGCAATTTTGTATTGTTATATTTTCTAATTTTTGAAATGAAAAAACATCTGTTATAAATCACTCCCACCACTTTCTCACTACTACTGTTAATACAATTATATATAAAACGTCAAGTTTTGTTAAGATTTAAATTTTACTCATATATCCTGACGTAAATATAGAGGTCGTGGAGGTGGGGACAAGTACCAACCTGCTAATCCAAGCAGGTATGGAAGTGACAGGCGCGCCAATAACATAGAACTAATCCTATATATTTTAAATTTAAAGCCACAAATTCAGCAAAACTAATTAAAATCATTTTCTTCTTTTAATGTTTCAAATAAAAGTGATAAGCAATTAGGATTCGCCGATGAGGGGTGCCGAAGTTGATGCGCCAAAAGAGAATAAAAAAAGAAGTAGGATACCAAGTTTAAAGGAAATCGTTCTAGTCACTTTCCAGATAATTAAAACAAAAAAACTTAAAACCCTATTCTGCAAAGTATCTTTCCTATAAGCAGATTTTCTTCAATTTTAAGTATTCTGGCAATGTCCATAATAAAATCCATTATTGTTGTGGTGGTTGGTTCCGCAGAGCTAGAAAGCACCAGAGACATTTTCCGTGGTAGCCTGCTTCATTTTGTGGTCATCGACCGGTTTCGGGCGTTCGCCCATCATCAGGATGCGTTTTTCAGACACTCTGTGTAAACTAAGTGTGTCAACTAAGTCTGTGTTATCACACTATCTGAAAAACGCATCCTGAAGATGGGCGAACTCCCGAAACCGGTCGATGACCACAAAATGAAGCAGGCTACCACGGAAAATGTCTCTGATACAAATCCATTATTATTGACTTGAGGTAGGACTTTAGAGAAAAGCTTAATGTTACCGTTCCCCTCAGAACCCTTCAAAAAAATCTGCTGTGAAACACTCACACAACTTTCTCTTAATCCAGTTTTCAAAACTATAATTGACAAATTTTATAGTTAGTTACTATATTTAATGAAATTCGTCGAAAACTGAAAAAAACTGTTAATGTAAAAGCGCACTTCCGGTTTACTAATTTTCATGAAACTTGGACTTTTGGCCGTCTATTAATTTCTAATTAATTTTGTTTGGATGATAGAATTGTATAATCAACTATGATAGCACTTTGTAGAAAAACATAACCCCACCCCTCCCCTAAAAGTGCCACTAAATGAATTTTCTTAGAGAAATATTTTAAATAGAAGTTGTAGCTCTTTGTATGTGTACTTGTTATACCACGTTTCAAGAAAATCGTCGTAGCTATTTTTGAGAAAATCGCAAAAAAGTAAAAAAAAAAAAAAAAAAAAAAAACTGTGCAGCAAAGTGGTACTTCCGTTTGAGGAATTTTGACGGTTGACCCACTGTCAAATCCCATGGTGATAACTAACCGGAATATCAAGTTTGAACTTTCTACGATTTTTCGTTTTTGAGCTATGCTGTTCACATACACACAGACACACACACACACACAGACCATTTTCCAAAAACCTCTTTTTTGGACTCACGGGACTTCAAAACAGATATTTCTGATGAAAACTCGATATCGAAAATTTGACACGATTACAATACTTCCTCTTACTAGGAGTAAGTGAAAGTAAAAATTTCTTACTTTTCTTAATTTTACTCGAAGAATTTCTTTCACTTACTCCCAGTAAGAGGAAGTATTGTAATCGTGTCAAATTTTGGATATCAAGTTTTCACCACAAATATCCGTTTTGAGGTCCCCTGAGTCCAAAAATGTGGTTTTTAGCAAATGGTATGTGTCTGTGTGTTTGTGTGTGTCTGTGTGTGTGTATTTGAACAGCATAGCTCAAAAACGAAAAACCGTAGAAAGTTGAAACTTGAAATTCCGTTTAGGTATCACCATGGCATCAGACAGTGGGACATCTGTCAAAATTCCTCAACCGAAAGTACCAATTTACTAGTTTTTTTTTTTTTTTACTTTTTTGCGATTTTCTCAAAATTGTCTCCGACGATTTTCTTCGGACTTTATATATCAACTACACATACAACGAGCTACAACATTTATTTGAAACATTTCTCTGGAAAAATTCATTCAAAGGTACTTTTAGAGAAGGGGTGGGGTTAGGTTTTCATCTAAACTGCTATTTCAGTTTATTAAACAATTCTATCATCTAAATAATATTAATTAGAATCTGATATGTTGTAGATAGTTTGAAAAAAATCGGATAACCGGAAGTTTTATCACTTTTAAATGTCACTTTTAAAATTACTTTACCACCTTTACTAAATAATTTTTTTTCACTTTTTCGCGATTTTCTCAAATATCTCTCCGACGATTTTCTTGAAACTTCTTTCATAAACTAAACATACAAAAATCTGCAACTTTAATTTGAAACATTTCTGTGGAAAAATTCATTTAAGGGCACTTTTAGGGGAGAGGTGGGGTTACGTTTTTCTCTAAAGTGCTATCATAGTTGATTATACAATTCTATCATCCAAACAAAATTAATTAGAAATAATTAGATGTCCAAAATCCCGAGTTTCAAGAAAATTAGTAAACCAGAAATGCGCTTTTACTGGACAGTTTTTTCAGTTGTCGACGAATTTCATTAAATTTGGTACACAAACTATAAAATTTGTCAATTATAATTTTGATAACGTTGTAAGAACGGAGTAAGAGAAAGTTGTGTGAGTGTTTCTCACCAGATTTTTTTTTGTTTTTAGAGTAGAATGCTTCTAATAAAATTAATAGCTATTTATTTATAAAGATTGTAAACGAATTTCAAAGAAAACGTTTGGAGGCGAAGTTGTAAAAAAATTTTTGTTTTCTGATGCTGATACCGGAATATCATGTTTGAGCTTCCTGCGATTTTTAATTTTTGAGGTATTTTGTTCACCTAGACACATACACACACACACACACACACACACCCACACACACACACCCACACACACACACACCCACACAAACTATTCGCTAAAAATATGTTTTTCGTGTTCAAAACATGTATTTCCATTGAAAACTCAATTCGAGAATCTCACAGTATCTTCTCTAACCAGCAATAAAAGTAAGTAATAAGTAATGAATGCAAAAAACCATTGTGTAACCTGGAAACCATTTTTTTATTTATACAGTATTATATACTAGTTTATCTTCTTTTTTTTTTTAATAAATAATGTACATGCAATTTTAACACAACAAATTGCTACTACGTATAGAAATGTCGTGCAATAAAAGGCGAGGAATGGTTAGCCTTATATCAGAATGAATAATGTGTTGAAATTATTAAGGCGCATTAAAAAAAAAAACAAGAACAAGCCTGCAGTGTTTATGATTTCTACCCCATGTTAACAATAAATTTTAATAATACTGATGGTGTGAGTGAAAGAAAAGTGAAAATTAATTAAAAAAATTACGTAGAAATTTACGTCAGTCGAGATCCAACATGATTTTTCTGCTTTTCATATCATCTTGTTTTTCTCTTCCTCCTCCCGCTGGCCTAGTTTGGGGTGGGAATTATTCCGTGTTCAGCTGTGACTTCTGTTATTAAATAAAACAGGCTTATTGTCTGAATCTTTCGAGCATGGAACTAACATACAAATCTATTAACATAATGATTCAATATATAAATGTATAATATATTTTACTTTCTCTTACTTCTAAGTAAGAGGAAGTATTGTAATCGTGTCATAATTTATTTAAAATTTAAGCACTTCCGATGAATCAATTATTCATTACGAATAATAAAATATCGTATTACCTCTTTGTCGAAAAAAAAATTTTTTTTGAATAAAATGTATTCATGAATTATTTGCAGCCCAAAATTTTTATGTGGAATTCAACATTTATAATTGATTAAACAAATTATTTTGATTAAAAAATTGTATATTTAATTTTAAACGTCAATAAGTGCCCCACCCCCCCGACCAAGATATTTCTAGTGAAAACTCAATTTCGAAAATTTGACACGATCGCAATACTTTCTCTTACAGTAAAGAGAAAGAAAAAAAAGAAATGAATGTCATCAGCTACATCAAGATCTCTTGTCAAATATAACTGTAAAACATTTGTCTATGTATATATAACATATATTTTCATTATTAGAATTTTACTTTTCTGGTGTTTTTGTAAAGTGTAGCGGATAAGTTAGACTCTAGGTAGAATTTAGTTTCTCTTTGATTGAGGGGATATAGTATATTTTACAGAGAATACTTACTTTACCTTTTTTTGTTATATTATATTTATTTATATTATAGGTTTATTTTTTTTACCAGTGTAACAAAACTGTATGGAATAAAACTAAGGGAACCCCATTGTGTTCACCTTATTAGAAGAATTGTAGTGTTTATTCCCTCGCAACCTATTTTTTTGGATATTATACTGTGTGCATCTATTTTTATTTTAGCGGCAGAATATCAGCACCAGTCAAATACCCAGGAGCTCACCCTTCACCTCCGCGGTTCCCCTAACCCCTCTTCCTACCTCATCCCTGAGCGTTTCGCTGTTTCCGCTCTTCCCTCTCCGACGACCCTTCTCCCCACAAACAGCGTGGCGTCCAGCTCCTTACCGTTATATTATACTTTTGGTAGTAGCCCTAATTAATCTACTAGTTCCGTTATCCGAACTACCACCCATGCCCGTCTCCACTGTTGTCTGGCTGAGTACCTGCACACTTATTACCTCCAAAGAAACAGGGTAATAATGTGTCTAAGGTTTTGGCAAGATTGGTCAACCGGATCTATCATTTTTTAATGATAGAATTTTTTCAGATAATTGTTCGCAATCATTTATTGAAAATGGTTTTAAAAATTTTCTTTTCGTGCGCCTTTAGATTTTTTAACAAAAAAGTATTTTGATATATTTTATTCGTAAGGAGAATTGATTACTTTATTGACCTTATCATTTCTGTTGATCATTTTTCTGTAAAATATTGATTTTAGAGCGGATATGGGGGGCTAGGGGAGATCAAGCTTTTCTCACAGTGGCGCTTTATTATAGTTGAGGTTTTCCCATCTATGTTGTATTGAAGCCAATTAAATATTTAATAAACTGCAGTAAGAGAAAGTCGTGTGAGTGCTTTTTTTTTCTTTTTTTCATAAACATCAAGTACCGTTAATAATTTAAAAGGACTTAAAACGGCCATATTAAGTACCATTTTCAAATGAAAATGAACATCATTGTATTGGTGCTTTGTAAGCTACTGTGTAATTTTCTAGAGTGTTATTATTACTGCAACGTAACATTTTCCAGTTCAAATGGATCGTATTAAATTATAAACAAGTAGTTCAAGTGGCAGTGAAGTGGTTCCACGGCACATTGTTTATTTCGTTATTTTATGTTACTAGGCCTGCTGAGTGTTATTATTTATCTGGCTGTATGACCGCTATCAACTTTACACTTTGTTTTATTACCATCTTTCATTGTTTCCCAGTTTTAAGACCTTTTTGTTTAAACAATCATAGGTATTATATCGTTTTGGAAAATTTTAAATGGAAAATTATCTGGCTAGAGAAAAGTACTTTTGCCTTTAGTTCGTTTTAATGGGATTTATCAGTCATCATGATTAAAAATAGAGAATTCTGTGAATGCAAGAAATATGGTGGGAATTACGAATTACGACTGGTTACTCCAGAAAAAAATAGGCCTCCACTCATTATAGCTCTATTATTAAATGACCTCATTATAGCTCTATTATTATTTACTTACGGTAAATAGTCCCTGTTTTGACATCCAACATGAAAGAGACCAATTCTTAAACCTTAGAGAGAATTGGTCTAGAAACTTCTTCTGAAATGTTGGCGTCCGTGCAGATATCTCTGCCGAACAACACGATAACAAGATTTACCCCTGTAGTGGAAAAAAGAAGTGTAAAAATAATAATTTTGAAAAATAGTTTAGAATATTTTATAGTTTGAAAAATAGAATTTTGTTAATATTTTAAATGTATCCTAGGGCAGTGAATAGAGTCAGGTACTACAATTTAAGGTCATTGCTATTAAAGAGACAAAAAGCACAAGAATCCGTTAGGCTAATACAATGCCATTTGACCAACTGTTTGGTAAGAGCAGGGCATTCTTTACACAGTCTGCATTCGGCTTTCAAACAAGAACAGTCTGAAACAGACATTCTACCAGAACATGGCTTCAGGAATCGCTCTCTTAAACTCAGTGCCAGTGATAGAGATTAACATTTATTCTAGATTAACAATTGATTTATTAAGCATATAACTGTGATATTGTAAAGTAATTTAAATCTCTTTAAAGATAATATATTTAATTTTATCTACCAGTGTTTTCTTAATTATTTCTTATTTCGTATTTCTCTTCTCTTTGAACATACACACAAGCCCTTTACTAAACCGCTCACGCCACAATCTACTACACTACAACACAACATCACCAATAACATTTCGCCCCGAAACCTCCAACATTCACAGAGTTTAATAGAGCTTGATATGTAGTTAATGTGTACAACTACTGAGATTTAAAGAGCCTACAGGCAAACTTTTGTTCATCACAACTATTCACACACACTCACACACACACACATACACACTTTCACACTGCACACTTTACAGACAACTACATTCTAAATATAAACACTAACACATGTAGGAAGCCACAATAGATTTTTCAGGTCACAAAGGATTTCCATCTAAATACACATCCAACATCCAATCAATTTCTTAATGACCAATGAAATAGGGTGTATTCTGAACGGAAAAGGATCTGTCTTAAACAAAAATTTGGTCTAAAACGAATACTGAAGTCCAGCTTGATTTATCATTTAATTATCATCAACAAACTAGACACGAATGTTTAGGTTAATATCAACTGAATTTTTTTTTTTAATTATTCGCAATTTTTTTGAAAAAAAAGTTATAAACAGTTTCAGTGATTTTCTTTAAACGTGGCATCATAATTATATATATAGATATATATATATATATATTTAGTTGTTGCTCTTTGTCCCGATTCACTCTGATGTCCGTTGGGTTCTTAAGTTCTAAAAGAGCTGAGTGTAAGTGTAAAAGCCCAAAGAATTGACAATATGATCACCTACGCTGACGACACTATGCTCTTGAATTACTCCGCGTCTAATGTCCAAGCATAATGACCAGTGAAATATTACAAGATAGTGATAAACAGCCTCATAGGGCCGAGATTAGTACAGTGGTAGCGCACTGGACCAGCACAACACAGAGCTCTCTGCTCGAGTCCAGCAGTAGTGCTACCATTAGATTTGCTTTTCCTAGATATATCTACAGCTCACAGTCCAATGGATGAGCAGTGTTGTCTGTAACTAGAAAACACTGTCCCGAAGGCCAATGATCTCATATGTTGACGAGCCTTAAATAATAATAATAATAAGTATTATTGCCTCTCAAAGCACTGTAATGAAACTCACACACTACCTTTCATTAGAATAGTAATTTGCCTAAAATACGATAACTTTCTTTTTAAAATGTCTAAACTTAATATTTTAAATAAATTTATATGTTTAGGAGGGCACCTTTTTTTTCTTCAACTGTTTTAAGGTCTACAACAAAACATTTTCTGGCTAATTTTTCAAGTGCCAGTTCCGTTGTTATAAATATCTTCGTCAACATCCAGGCTGGCTTTTGAAGCTCAAAAGTGTCTCTATTTTGAATCTACAGAAAGTGTACTATGGTTCTTTGAAAATCAAGGACAAATCTCATAGAAGTATAATAGGCCTTATTAAACTTTATTCAACATAATTCTTTGAAAATCAAGGACAATTTTGAAAGAAGTATAAAGGCATCCTTTTTTAATTTGCATAATTCCTTGGAAATATAATTCTATAATGATCATTACCTTCATAGGAAAAGACCAGACAATGATTGGTAACATCAATGATAAAAATTCCACGTCGCTTCCCCCCTCCTCAATCAAGGCCATCTGGATAATTGCAAAAATGAAAAGAAGAAAAACCTTCAAGATTAGTGGAAAAACATTTTCATTATTGATGAAAACCTACTAAAAATTAAACTAGGCATTAGAAATAACGAGCAATAACGAGAGAGGAATAAAAATACATTGCTGGAGATACCCCATACCTTCTTCAGGAAATGGTGAACGGAGATAAAGAAGCGGCTGGTGGCTGAAGTCTTATCACTCGATTGGTGATACAATGGTGGAAAGGGGTTTAGGTATTTTTCTCCAGATGTTACTTTAAATGGTTTGTATACAAAAGATCTGGAGATAGTTTCAATATAATTCCCTTTAGGTTAAGTTTGAACAGCAACAACTGGACCTTCAGTTATACAAAATATCATTATCCCCATTAAAGGCTTACCAATCCTTTTCAACATATACATACATACATGCGCGACATTTCACAAACGGCACTAGTTGATTGTATGTGGGGAGGTTATAAGGTTATAGAAGTAAGTGTATCATCGCGTGTATTACAGCAGAAAAAATGATTACAAATTATGGTTAAAATTTAACTATTAGTATATAATGAATAATGTCTATTGAAAACACAATTTAAAATTAAGTCTTTTAGTAAAGGTATTATATAGGTAGGTTACAATGTTCTGTATTTTAATGCGAAGGAGGGCGATAGGAAATTTGAAGAGCACTTTATACAAGCAAGAATATATTGTAAAGTTTAATGAAGAGGAATATGTATATATATATTTAGCACAGATAAGATAATAAAGATAAACATTGAAAGCATGATAAGATAAACATTGAAAAGCATGCAAGATTATTGTAAAGAAATATCTAAGCTTGTTGATAGATAAAATAGATTTTAAGATTGCGATAGTGTTATATTAATTGGTTATAACAAAGTAAAATGTATTATATGCTTTTCATAAGCGGATAAAATGATAGTTGAACACTGAAATGTATCAAATTTGTTAAAAGAAAAAAAATGCATAAAGGTTGGTAGAAAAAAGTGGATTTGAGATAGTGAATTAAATACAGTGAAAAACGTTTAACGCGAAACTGAGGGGACCGAAATATTTTTTCATGTTAAACAATAAAATAGCGGTTTGTTTTGTCCCGATTTCTCTGCCAATGCGCACTTAAAAAAATAAGTTTATTTATTAAAATTATAAAAAAGAAAAACATAAAATTCACCGAATTCAAAAACGAACTGTAATGTTTTGACAATGGCCATTGTTTATTTTGTTCCGTCTAATAAAAATAAAATAAGCCAAAAAATCTGTGTGACGATGTGACGGTTGAAAACAGGTATATTTTGTTCATTCGAGACGCGAAATCTTTTCGTGTTAAGCGATATTTGTTTCGTGTTAAAAGAAATAAATGTATGAAATTATGTAACATTTTGTCGGGACTGATGTATGATTTCGTTTTAACCGATTTTTCAAGTTAAGCGTTTTTCACTGTACATTAAACAAAGGAAAGAAATGGATTTTATGAATTATCATGCATTATATTTTAAACAAGAGAGAAGCATTAAGTTGAATGAAAAAAATCAAACGGATAGCTTGTTAAAATAATATAGTGATTAATTAAATGGTTAAATAACATTATTAAATCAAGATTAATCTTTTTCCTTCCTTTTTCCTTTCTAAACATTTTTACCCTACTTTGAGATAAGTCCATGTTTTTTAAAGAATTATGTAAATGAAAGTAAGGATGCTTTTATATTTCTTTCAGAATTTCTTTCTGATTGCTAAAGGATTAGTAAATTACTTGAACTAAGAATGCCTTCAGAATTTTCTTTGATTTTCAAATAATTATGCTTTATAATTATGCTTTGATACTCCCTTATTGTCTTCTAAATAATTATCTAAATTACAATAAGGATGCTTTTAAATTTTTTTTCAAAATTTTCTCTAATTTCAAAAGAATTGTGTAATTAAAGTAAGGATGCCGTAACTTCTTTCAGAATAGTCCACCAAAAATTATTCTGCTTTATAGCAGTTTGAAATAAAATTTAATAGACATACTTATAACTTATTAATGCCAAGTTTATGATGCATAATCACGATAAGCGTTAAGTAATGATGAGCTGTATTTTGTAAATTTGGTCTATACCTCATTTGGTTCATTTTAAGAATTCTGGTATTACTGAGGAGGTTGTAATTCTTATATAAAGGGATTAACGATAACAATTACTTGTTTTTACAAATATTCATTCATTCATTCATTCACTGAATAGGACAGGCTGTTTCGGCCTAATGAGGTCGGTCATCTTCAGCTAGTATTTACATCTAGTTCATTTCAACACTTGTTGGATTAAAGTTTTATTAAACCCATTCATTGGCGAAACAGTGTTTACTATATAAAACAAATAATATTCACAAGCAAAAGACATTCTTGCATAGAAACAATCAATAATAAAAAAAGACATTAACTTTTCACAATTAGTTTGACAAATGAAATAGAAAGACAACAATTATAAAACCTATTACATTCTCTAACTGACCGGAAGTGCGCTTTCCTAAAAGTAGTTTTCAGTTTTCGCTATTTTCTCTAAAACAGCTCCGATTTTCTTTAAATTTGATATATACTGCAAAAAGCTATGACTATTATTTTAAACATATCTCCGGGAAAAATCATTTAAGGGCACTCTTGGAGGAGAGGTGGGGATTATGGTTTCCTCTAAAGCGCTATTTTAGTTCAACAATGTGCTGAATAATATTAATTAGAATTATATAGGTTGCCAAAATTCCTCAGTTTGAAGAACATCAGTTGAGCGGAAGTTGCGGCTTAACTGATTAGGTTTTTCCTGTTTTTTTTTGTTGTTTTTTTTTGTGATTTTCTCCATAAAAATGCCGACGGTTTTTAAACACTAATATGAACTGTAAGTGTGAAGATAATTTGCCATTTCGCAGAAAGAGTAAGTCGTGTGAGTGTTTCACACCAGATTGTTATGAACTATTTTTAAGCAAATTTGTAAAAAGAAGAAGGTGTTTCGGACACTAAATCAGCCCTCCTTATTTTGTTCAAATTACCTAAAACAATATCTAAGCAAAATTTCAAGTGCATTTGGTACTTAATCTAATCGGAATAATAATAGCTAGGGAGTGTATTGACACCCTCACCGACAGCTGTACAAAACCAGTTTAGCCATAATTCTTTGCATAAAAAAAAAATTTTCCTAATTAAAATGACATCGGGAAAAAAAGAACTTATCAGAGTTTTACTACAATATGATTGTAAAAGATGAGATAGCACATCCGTTCCAGGTCAGTGTGATGGATGCAAAAAATTATATCTAGTTTAATTTGAAATATTAAAATTAGGAAGAAAAATGCGAGCTTGTTGGCCAAAGGGTGCACGCAGGTAGAAGAGTACAGTTACTGGAAAAGTTCATGAACCTTGATAGCATTGTACTACCCCCTTCTTCTCACAGGAGGAATTGAACGAACAATTAGAAGACATTCTTTTCAAGACAGTTTTGTTGTAGACACCAAGGAGAACACATCAGGACTGCGCCAGTTATAAGTTAAAACATAAGAGTTTAATCTAGATAAATAATTGATTTATACATAATCGCTGTAATATTATAAAGCTATTTAAATTCACTTAGAGAATATATTTATTTCAAAAACAGTGGTGATTTCTTGATTATTTTCTAATACTTTACTCTCTTAAACATATATACTTACAAGCCTTTTTACAAAACCGCTAAAGCCACTACAAACATACAACACATCCATCACATCCACAACAATAACATTTCATCAGTTAGGTCGCTTAAATGATACAATTAATTAGCAGGTCAAAGGTTTTACATGCATTTGTATACATAATGTAATATCAACAAACGTTGGTAAACTATGACAGCTTTTCTAGTGTTTGCAGTCTGCGTCGTCGTTGTCTACTGATGTTATGCTATTTTGTATATTTACCTCCAGTCATC
Organism: Triatoma infestans; assembly: GCA_011037195.1. Taxonomy (NCBI): domain Eukaryota; kingdom Metazoa; phylum Arthropoda; class Insecta; order Hemiptera; family Reduviidae; genus Triatoma; species Triatoma infestans. Next base: position 69,648 of record JAAEAF010013589.1, on the reverse strand, counting down.
AAATAGACGAATGCAAATTTAATTTAATTAATTAAACCATATAACTCTATTTTTATCTTTACTACCAACCGGATATGACTTTATCCCTGTAGATTACTTAATTATGGCTTTTTCATGTGTTGACACTGTTGAAGAAACATAATTACCAAACAATTTTAAATTAGTTTTGAGAAATTCTCAATTGAATATTTATTAAACTTTTTATTTCCGTTTACATAAGAGGTTTCTCAGGCTCTTCCCCCCCCCCCATTTTGTTTTTGAACATTTTTTCCAAAAAATTTGATTTGAGATAGTGGATTCTAGGAGAGCTAATTAATCAGAAGTACAAAGGAGAATTACTTACTCCCCCCTAATTTAATTCTGCCAAATACCCCACTCAACACAATGGTTTAATGCCAATATTTTGTAAAATATTATAAACTTATAATTTACAAATTAAGAAATAAAAATCTCACAAAGTGATTGATAAAAAATATTTTAATTGATATTCAGATGTTTTATTTTTGTTCTAATTTTTTTATTATTATTTTTTTTTTTACAGCAAGCTTGAGTTTGTAAATAATATTTCAGTCACTATATATATGTGTGTGTGTGTGTGTGTGTGTGTGTGTGTACCTCATGTGTGTTGATAAATCACCTGGACTTGATTTAAAAAATTTAAAAAAAAAAAAATATATAAATAAATAAAAAAAACTGTTATCAGGACTTTTTGCAATAAAGAGTGACTTTCCTTTATAGATATACTATTACAGAATGTAATAAATTACAGATACATATATAGCTGGACATACAATTGGAAATGTAATCTATTTATTTTATCAATACAGAATACAGCAATCTATTCCAAGAGAAAAAATACGACTTTTTTTCTTTTGGAAAAAATCAAACATTTTTGTTCTCTTTTTTACTTTTTTTTCAACAGAAAAGTGCAGATCAAAATAATAGGTTTTTAACAAAATTGTAAAGATTATAATTTTAGCTAACTGCCCATTAGTCCTGGTAAATTGTAAAGTCCTGGACTAGTTTTTTGATAAAAGGTCCTTTTGTTGTGGTGGTTGGTTCCGCAGAGCTGGAAAGCATCAGAGACATTTTCCGTGGTAAAAATGAGGCAAAATGAAGCAGGCTACCACGGAAAATGTCTCTAAAAGGTCCTTTTCTTTAAGCTTCTTTTTTTTTTAAAGTCGCGTTCTATTTATATCTATTATAAGTACATAGAAAAATCTGTTCTGGTTCAATTAGAAGTGCAGAATAATTAGCAAGAAGTATGGAAATAGAATAACAAAGATTTTTGTGGAGCTGTTCATTTAGAGATATCATCATCCCACTACTACAGGACATCCAGAACCCCATAAAGCTAACAATATCCCACTAGAACTAGGGCGTTTACTGCACTCCTAGCTAGCTGGAGAAACAGTGTTAAGTTGTGAATTTGGAATGAAGTTAAAGTCAGTCTTCGACCACCTTTATAAAACTCATGAACTAGTTTTGAAAGAGCCAATGTAATATTTTTTATTTTTTTTTATTTATTTCAACCTGAACATATCAAATACAAAAGGCACGTCAATAACAATAATTCATAAGAATGTATAAAATATTTACAAGACTATAGTATCATGTAAACTAAATTAGCACTGAACTCTAACCACCAAACAAACAAATATCAAACTATTCACTTTAGTTAAAAGTCGTTAATGCTCCAATTTGTATCAGTGAATTCTTTTACATTATAAAAACAGTTGGAAATTACAAACTTTTTCAAAATCATCTCAAATTTTCTCATTTCCAACTGTCTTATATTCACTGGGATTTTATTAAAAATTCTTATTGAAACGACATTTGGAAGCCATTCTGTTTTCTTTAACCTTGTCACAGGTAAGTCAATATTTTCTTTGCTTCTTATGTTATACTGGTGCTGATTTCCTCTAGTCACTGCATGTTTATTTCTTTTTTGCCTTAAGGCCGGCTTGTATATGTACAAAGAAGGCAGAGTCATAATTTGTAGCTTTTGAAAAAGTGGTCTTCCACTTTCATGTAACTTTTCTTTCGACATCGTTTTAATCGCTCTTTTTTGCACTTTAAAAATTTTAACAGTATCAGATGAGGATCCCCATAGCTCCACTCCACAGCTCATTCTGTCATCCTCAATACTTCCAAAGGAACTTCATCTCGTAATTTCCCTAGTAAGTATACTATCTGAGATAGTCTATTACTCAGAGAGTCAATGTGGATTTTCCAAGATAGCTGACTGTCCAATGTAATCCCTAGAAACTCTATCGTTCTTCTTTCTGTTCGAAATTCGTCGAAATGCTGTTCTCCTTCTTTACGAATACTGAAAGCCATGGATCGAATCATGACCGAATCGAGAACTAATCCCTCCCCAACTCAAGTTCACTGCATTTCCCTGTCAAGCTTGTAGAGGGGGCAAACCACAAGCGCATTTAGGAACTGGAAAGTGAAGTTAAAGAGAATAGGAGTAAGTCCAGCCGCCTGTATAAAAATGAGTGCCTGTCCGCTTATTCTAGAATCATTGAGTCACCGTCAGCCGTCAAGTTCAATATCGTTCTCACACCGTCACTCTGCCAGTCAATCTGTCATTCTCTTCTCACGCTAGCATGTTCTTACTCTAAATCTAAAATATTATGGTGTAAAGTGCTTGCAGTGTTTATCAAGTAACTAGTAAGTAATAAGTAAAGTAATGCCTATTTTTTCAGGCGGGCTTAACGTCCAGCTACCAAATTAGGTGTCGAGGGCGGGGGCGGAAGAACCTACTTTACCATAACATTTTTTTAAAGGAATATAAAATTTTGCAGTTATGCGCGGGACTCGAACTGGGGTCCCTTCCCACGTCCATGCTCATAACCACTACATCACTTTGAATGCCCAGATATTACTGTATCCTTTAAAATTTATTTATTGCAACTTGATGTATAGCGGAGAACTTAGATTAATCAAGTAGTGTTGTGGTAAAATGGGAATTTTCTGCCAAAATTAGTTTAGAATTTTCTTTCAGCCCTGGCCTTTAAGAGTTCATCGGGAACTGAATGAATCTATTAGATAACAAAAGAACAATGTGTAAGCTGAATTTTCCTTATGAAATCGTATATCACAGTGTTTATCGAGGCATTCTGATGGGATCGACATGGTCAGATGAAAAAGGCTATTAAGGAAAAAACTTTCGGCAAGAACCAAACTCGGAGTGAATCAATTTCAATGTTTAGAAATATTCAAAGCTGCATCGTTGCGAGATTATAGCAGGCTTGAGTTTGTAAATAATATTTTTTTGTTTGAGTATTAAAGAAATAAGTATTTTACAAAGATTTGGCGACCTCTTTTTAGTATCTCGGAAACAAACTCGTTAAGTTATTGTAATGTTTAATACATTAGCAGCTTAGCAAAAAAAAAGAAAAGATATAATAGAAAATTGTTCAAACCCAATGAACGTGGTAAAAGCAGTTACTATTTCTTTCATTATTAAAGAAATAAACGAATATTAAGATCGGGTTACTTCAGCTTTAATAAAACTAAAAGTTGATAGAGTAGGGGAGGATTGCGATGTAGACAATAAACAGGTAATTGGCTGTATTCAAAAAGTAATGGCGCTTGATGATATTAACAGCAGTTTGTAGATGAGCACTAGACTGTCTACAACAACTTAACCTACATTCTTATACCTTCTACTCAAAGGCCAGCTCTTCTTACAAAATATATTTATCGAAAGATAATATAAAATAAGATATTATATTTACAATCGTCTTTCAGAATTTTGTTAGAGAATAGAAAAAAATCTGGTGTGAAACACTCACACAACTTTCTCTTACTCCAGTTCTCAAAATTATAATTGACAAATTTTTATAGTTTGTTTACCAAATTTAAGGAAATTCGTCGAAAACTGGAAAAAACTGTTCAGTAAAAGCGCATTTCCGGTTTACTAATTTTCTTAAAACTCGTTATTTTTAGCAATCTATTTATTCCTAATTAATTTTGTTTGGATTATAGAATTGTATAATCAACTATGACACCACTTTAGAGAAAAAAAACATAACCCCACCCTTCCCCTAAAAGTGCCCTTAATGATTTCCCCCATAGAATATGCTTTAATAAAATTGTAGATCTTTGTATGCTAGTTATATAAGAAGTTTCAAGAAAATCATCGGAGCCATTTTTGACAAAATCGCGAAATAGGGAAAAAAAATCATAAGAAATAGTGGTCAAGTAAAGGCACTTCCGGTTATCCAATTTTTTCAAACTCGGAATTTCAACAACATATTCAATTCTTATTAACATTATTTAGATGACAGAATTGTCTAATAGCACTGAAATAGCACTTTAGGTGAAAACCTAACCCCACCCATCCCCCATAATTGCACTTAAATGAATTTTCCCAGAGAAATTTCGAATAAAAGTTGTAGCTCTTTGTATGTGTAGTTGATATACCAAGTTTCAAGAAAATCGTCGGAGCCATTTTTGAGAAAATTGCAACAAAGTAAAAAAAAATCAACTGGTAAAGTTGGTTTTTGACCTCAAGTTGAGGAATTTTGACAGATAACGTAGTGTCAGGTCCCCTAAACGGATTATCAAGTTTCAACTTTTTACGGTTTTTCGTTTTTGAGCTACGCTATTCACATACATACACACACACACACAACAACACACACACACCACACCATTTGCTAAAACCCCTTTTTTGGACTCAAAGGACCCTGAAAACGATATTTTCCGTGCAAACTCGATAGCAAAAATTTGACGACGATTACAAACTTCCCTTATTAGCGTAAGAGAAAGTACAAATCTGGAGCAAAAGATCACGGCAACTTTCATTGACTGCTGTTAACACAAATAAGTGATAAATTTTCTTTAAACGTCATGTACATAACGCAATAAATACTATAGAGGTAAGTATAGTAACAATCAATTTTTTTCGGAATAAATGGTACACCTAAAAGATAGGTTTATATCTACCAATATTTCTTGAACATCGCCTATTGACGGAACTATAGCCGATTTTGGTCGAAAGAATACGAAAGATGTCGAGTAAATCTTTCGTAAAGTGCAAAATACTGTACAGTGCTGGGAGTTGGGAGTTTACATGCACTTCATACCTACTAAGGAAAAATAAAATGTTTACAAGAGACATTTCTTTTTTTAAAAAGATTTTTAATATAAAATGAAAAAGCAGAGGTATCAACATTAACCGTACACCAAAATAGTAAATAAACGAGCAACAATCTCAACTTTCTCTCATCTAATCTCTTTCTTCTTCTGCAAAGGCGCTACAATCCAACGAGTGGATCTTGGCCTCCTGAAGGAGGCTGCTCTCCGATTCCGAAGTTAAATAAGCTCCTGGCATCTTCCCCGACACCATCGACCCAACGTAACCTTGGGCGCCCTCTTGGCCGAGTGCCATATAAATTCTCATTTAAAAGGTTTTTAGGCATTTCAATTTCATTCATTCGCGATATATGGCCTGCCCACCTGAGTCTCGATATTCTAATTATTGTTAGGATGTCAGGTTCATTAAGGAGGGTATAGCTCGCGGTTGTACCTCTGCCTCCACTGCTGACCACCTCTCAAAGGCCCAAATATACGACGGATTTTCCTTTCAAATACTAAAACATTGCGTTCATCTGTTTTAGAAATAGTCCAGGCTTCGGACGAAATAAATTTTTATATAGTCTCAACTGCGTCGTTATCGATAGATGCCCACTTTTCATCTGTTTATTTAGACTAATACAAGTCTTATTAGCGGCCATAATTCTTCTTTTAATTTCTACATGTATCATTATGGGCAATGACAAGAGTGCCAAGGTATATGAATTCACTCACCCATTCGAATAGGTATGATCCAAAGCGAACTTCTCTTTCTGCTATTGGATCATGTCCCGTGACCATATACTTTGTTTTATTCGGATTGACAACAAGTCCAAGTTTTTTTGCTGCTGTTTCTAGGGATAAGAATGCTTCTTCTACCACGGCTTTAGATCTTCCTATTATATCCAGATCATCAGCATAGCCGGGAATCTGAACCTGGGAATCTTCCAAAATGGATCCTAAGTATTTGAATACCTCTACTTGTCGGATTTTTTTGCCTTCTACTTCCAACTCTTCGTCTACACTTCTTGCCACCACCAATATTCTGTTTTGCCAAAATTTTATACCTAGTCTCCATTTCCGGTATTCATCTATTAATTTACTTATCATAAATTCGAAGTGGTCAATATCTATCCAACCAGTGTTGAAAAAATCTATTTGGAAAATTTGACAAGATTGCATTAATTCCAGTTACCATGAATAAGATTAAGTATAAATAGCGCTGATAAAGCAATCGCCTTTGCATATCTTGACCTGACGTTTCTTTGAAATCCCAAGAGTCAAACATTCAGGACACAAAAAAGGAAAGAAGAAAAGTTTATCGGTAAATAACTTAACGAGATCACGTCAAAATTATTTCTAGCTAGAATGGATTTGTTTAAAATGTATATATATATTTCAGGTATTTTCATCAGTTGTGAGGAAAAAATTTTTTTTAGAAAAGTTGATGATTATTAGCGAGGACGGGGTAGATCTAAGGTGTTAGTAAGTTGGATTTATAAGGATTAGCCATACGGACTGTCACTGATGGTTTAGGAAAAGTTAATTACTTCGCTAATCCTTTTCCTCCAGTAAAAAGATTCAAGTCTTATAAGAGAAGTATTAAGATAGAAATATCGGGAAGTGTGTGTGTGTTTTAGAGAGAGAGAGAGACAGAGACTGAGTGGGCGAAGTGGAAGAGATGAAGTTTTAGGGCAAAGTTGGGAGCAACCAATGGAAGTGCCGGATAATATTGCCAAAGTGATGGGTTTCTCTGCCGCTCTCCTCTTCATGCAACGTCTCTTCCGTGAAAATATTATGAAAACTATAAATGAAAGATAGATAGACAGAGAGAGAGAGAGATATAGTGGTATGAAAGAAAAGGAATTACCGATAACTTTTACATTAAGATAAAATTTCTGCTGTGAAAAACATTTCCGAGAATTTCATTTAATCCATTTTCCAAATTCTGTCTAAATTGGAGAAATTCACAATATTAACTTTCTGTAAAAGTTGGATTTGTTGATGTGGTTTGTATTCGTAGTTAAGTATTCGAATAAACAGCTTTTTATAATGGAATGTCCAAATCTAGCAATAGACAAGTTCTGCAGAAAATGAAATAAATAAAAATAAAGAAAAAATGAAACAATAAGTTTTTGATCCCACTGTCCAGCTGTCCTTAATTGTTAACGTGAAAGAACCAGGAATATGTACACTTGAGAAGAACTGCTTTCAAGCAAAATTATATATCAAAACATTATATGTGCCTTTCGTATTTTGGTCATATGTACAGGCAAAAAAGAATTATAATAATGATAAATATTTCATACCTTCATAGAGTTGTTTGCAATTTGAACGGTCGCGATGGAATCCGATAAATCTATCGCCTCAGGCGAACGAAAAAGTCTCATAATGTGCCAAAAACAATAACAATATAAAAAATAAACCTTGCACGGAAAGATGGCATGTTATTATCTTGAATGGCAGAATGTTGGCACAAATCAATATGACAAACAGTCGCATTCGTGGTTTAGGAATAGCATCCGGTTGCTGGATTTTGCTTAAAAATCTTTGTGTAAGATGCGATGGAAGTACTTAAAATTGAGTTCCTTCTTTTTTGTACACTCATAAGTCGATCACTCATAATCGATAATTTTATACGATCGCAAAGTAAAAAGTCGTAAAAGCTGAAAAAAAAAAAAACAATTGAATGAAAAGTTTGTGATAAATATAAACCTTAATAAGAATCTTTCGTTTCCTAAAAAAAATAAGTGAATAACAAATTAAGGATTAAACGAAATTTTCATCAATGATTGTTGTTGATTAAATCAACTTTATGAAAATTATCATATTTCCAACTCCAGGAGTATTAAAATAAAAAATTATTTTGTCACGATTGCAACATTTTATTATTATTTTTTTTCTTGAGATTAGAAGAGAAAGGGAAATAATAATTGCAGAAAAAAAAAAATAATTTTCTTCATTAGTAGAACTGATGGCAATTAAAATGAAAACAGTCACTAGAAAAAGAGAAAGCGAGACATTACCAGACAAACAAGACGGGCAAGATGTATAAGATGTGAAATTTTAAGTGTCAATAGGAACTCTATTGGGGAGGGGGGTGTTGATAATCTTCTATGAGGAAGCTGTAATGAGTGGAGAAGTTAGATGTAGCAAGTTTTAATGAAGTATTTCGTGCTTCAATAGCAAAGTCATCATTAACTAAATAGATAAGACAGTTCTATATATAGAACTGAGGGGGGGTGGAGAAAAAAGGAGATAACATAGTTCACACTTTCTCGTTAAACAGTTTAAGTCTCTTGTTAAGTTAAAATCTTTGGAATGCATTGCAAAATGTAATCGACTAATTATTATTATTATAGCTATAGAATGAAATGTCAGATTATCTTAGATATGAGTTGTTAAGTTTAATAATTAATTCGCCATGCATTATTTTTAAAATTACATACGTCATATGTAGATGCTAGCCGTTACTGTTGTGCACTACTCAATTTTGAAAATTTGGTACGATTGCAATAGTTCCTCTTACTAGGGAGCTCTTCAGCTCATAGCGCCCTCACAAACACTTTTAATGAATCTACACTAAATATTGAAGATTCCATACTCACGCGTTGGTCTAGTGGCTAGCACACTCGCCTTTCGTGCGAGATTCAGGGTTCTATTCCCGTCAGGGCAAAATCCGTGTTCGGTGTTGACCCAGCATCGTGATGAAAAGTGGGAAGCGCATAGTTAGTAGCGCCCTAGGTAGCGAAGGCCGTAACTAAACCGTGTGGAACTGCGGCGTGCTTACCACACGCCCCCCCTATCAAAAACCGCCGTCTGGCAAGCCTTGGCCCTTCATTGGCTGTTGCGCCATAGGGTTAGGCTTTAAGATTCCATTACATTGGGTAGTTAATATAAGAAATGTAATTTAAATCTTTGGAGTCGTCTTCAAGAATATTGGAACAAAACTGAAGAAAAACTATTCAATAAAATAGTAATTGACTAAAACCTTATTATCAAGCTCTGCGACAAAACGAGATATCAAGTTTAAATTTTCTAAGTTATTTCTTCATTGTATTTTTTTAAGTTATTCTTACTTTACATCACAGAACAATTTCTAAAAATATATTTTTTTCTGACACCGTAGATCTCAAAAAATGTTTTTGAACACCAATTTTGAAAACCTGATTACGAACAGTAGTAATAGAAAGTAAATATTCGCAATAAAACTATTAAAAATGGCCCGAACTATTTAGTAGTCCATCATAGTTTTATTCTTCTAAGAACCTTAACCTATAATTCCACTTACCAGACTCGTTTAATATTCTCCAAAGGTATTAAACGTGTGTGGAATAATGATAAAAATTAAAAAATTCCAGGTGTTTATTGATGATGTGGCACAACACCCTGCTGTACCATTAAATCCTAAAACACTTAAGTATTCATTAATATTTAATAGAAGTATTCACAAATATTTAATTATTCTTAAGTGCATGTTAATTTGTTTTTAATTATTTATTATTAGCTGAAGAACATCTTTGGTTGTATAATTTAATCGATGTATATTTAGCGTTAATTAATTATAATACTTGCGTCAGTAGTCTTTCTAAAACCTCCTTTTTTTTGGAAGAATAATAAATTTTAAATCGTAAAAGATTCATTAATTTTTGATTTTTTTTTAGTTTCTCTTACTCTTGGTAAGAGAAAGTATTGCGATCGGGTCAAATTTTCCAAATTAAGTTTTCTCCCGCCTCTGTGTGTGTTTGTGTGTGTGTGTGTGTATGTATGTGAGTGTGTATGTGAAAAACGAAAAATCGCAGAAAGCTCACAAATCGCAAGCTTGGATTCCATATCGATTTTTTGGAGGTTCTGGAGGAACAGTAAAGTTAAGCTTTCTCTATAGTTTCAATGCAATGTGCGATTTGTACGTCCTGTATACTATTAACGTACATTACATTAATAGCGTTGCTAGATTCCAAATATGAAGAAAATCGGCTTTACAGAATCAGTTTTTGATTTTGTTTTGGAATATTCTCGAAAACGGCTATAGCGTTTTTTTTTTTAACTTAATAGAGTAACAAGTACCTGCATAGATATAATCGTATCACTTTTATATGGAACATTTTTTTCCTAATAGAAACTTATTTTAGACAGTTCTGGAATTTGAGGCGTTGAATTTCAAAAACAGTTTTTTTTACTAATAATTCATTTATCTAACTATCATCTAACTAAATTCTAGAAGTATTTTCTTCATGTTACAGTTATTACTTAAGTTTACTAATTTCCAACTTAATCGTTAACAGATTTGGGAAAAGAAACTAAAGAATGAATCAAGCCAAATATAGATCGGTAACTCTTAAAGGGTGCTTTGATATTTGAAGACTTCCTCCATAGAAAGGTACGTCGCTTCTTTTTTTTCAATATTTATCTTCTTTTTTTTAAGTTGGCAGAGATATGCATTACTTTGTTTTTAATAATTAATTATAGTTCCTGCCTTGGTAGAAAAAATGTGAAGTCTAAAAAAAAATTAGTTTTTCAATAAAAAAATCAATTTGTTTTTACTTTTATGAATTTCTACTTTTCTGTATTTTATTAATTTTCAAAATATATTCCATTGTGATTGGCTATCGTAAGCAATCTTTCTGCCACTCATTAGATCCCTCGCTAATACCATTCCTTGGATTTGGACTGAAAAATCTTCTGCATTCCAGCTTCAACTATATAGTAGATAAAATCGATTTCAAAAGTCATATACATAATATATAAAGATAGGGAAAAAAAACAAGAAATCAGTTTTTTATAGATATCGATGAAAGATAAGAAATGCAATTCCTACAGTCAATGTATATGTTGATAATACGAAAGCAATAATAGAACGACAATAATTCTAGTGAAAGATGTTTAAGGTTAGTAGAAAGTCATTTGGTTGGAAGTATATAAGACTGGGTGATATTGTTTGGAGGTTGAGGATAGGCGGTAAAAAAAAAGAGACAAGGAAATGATGGAGGCAACAACGGTATTACACTGCAGGTCCATGGAAGTGGCAGGAGTGACTGTATGTGTGTATGCGTGTGTGGGTGGAAGTAGAAAGGAATACAGGATATGAGATGTGCTGACAGTGCACACCCTGGTGCTCAAATGTCTGTATATGTTACCTTCTGGCTCTTTCGAAGGGTGTGTATGTATATATAGACAACAGCACCCGACCGCCCTTCTAGCCGCTTCCACTAGAGAGAGAATATGAGAAAGAGCGACAGGCTGCTGTTCTGCCACAGTAACGCCCTCTTCTTATACAAGTACCATACCATATCATCTCTCCCTCTATATATGGTCCCAAACTAGGTAAAGTAGTCTGCTCCAAGAGTCAAGTAGAAAGTAGTTGAGTGGGGTAAAAAGAAAAGAAGCATATCTCTTCTGGCTCAATTTAGAAGGCACACGCAGGCGATATATTTGTGTGTTACATGGGTAGTAGGGGGTTTATAAAGACACTATGGGGCGGCTGGGGGGTGGGTGGCTAAAATATAGAGAACTAGAGAGGGAACGATGCCTCATCTCACTCATCAGCTCTCATATTTCTTTCTCACTCACATTCTCTATCTCTCTTCATCTGTTCACTCTCTTCTCCATATTTTCTTTGACGTCATCGCTAAATGAAATTTGATGATGTAGCACCAAACTATAAATCTCATTTATTTCTTCTAATCATTCATCATTTTTCTTATAGTAAATTAAAAAAAAAAAATAACGAAAACAAAATTTAATATTTCTTTATTGAATGGCTAGTTTTTACAGATGATTGACGATTATTGCAACTAATAGCTAGCAGTACCATCTTCAACAATAATAAAACTGTTTTGCAGTAATAGTGTTCAATAAAATACTGTTTGGCTCAATATGATAAAGCTCAACAATTTACTATATGCATTAACTTCTCCTCGTGGTCTTATCAAGCACTAAAATCTTCGGAGCAGCCAATAGAAAGAGCCATTATTACTTTCTCTTATTCCGAGTAAGAGAGTAAGTATAGCGATCGTATCAATTTTTCGAAATTGTGTTTTTATCGGAATTACATGTTTCAAAGTCCTCTGATTACGAAAAAAAATGTTTTTAACAAATAATCTCGTATGTCACCGCATCTGACGTGAAGGTTTCGACCGGAAGTGCGATTTTACTGAATGGTTTTTTTTTATATTTTATGTTTCAGTCTTTCTCGATTTTCTCAAACAAGCTCCAAAGATTTTCTTTCAACTTCCTATAACTAAATATCTATTTTTAACATTTTCCGCGAAAATAAATTTTTTATGGTTTCCGGCGGGGGTGGAGGAAGTAGCGTTAAGCTTTCCTTTAAAGTACCACTTCAAGGACAAAGTACGGTTCTAACATTTATATAATATTAAAACACAGTAGAAGTACTGCTAAAGTTGTAAATTTGAAGTTCCGGTTGACCGGAAACGCTAATTTACAGAATAGGTTTTTAGGTTTTCGAGATTTTTTTCGAAAATGACTGAAATGATTTCCTTTAAATTTGAAAAAAGCTGACCGCCCAGATATAACCCTAACACACTTTTATCTGTAACATTTTTTCCCCTCCAAAAATTCATTTTTAGAACTATCTGCGGTATTTGTGGTGGCGGCGTTAAATTTCAAATGTGATATATTCTGTTGGTTAAATGTTATTTTTGTGCTCGTTGTTGTGGTTGGTTCCGCAGAGCTGGAAAGTATCGGAGATATTTTCCGTGATAGCCGCCTGCTTCTTTTTGTGTGGTCATCGACCGGTTTCAGGTGTTCGCCCATCTTCAGTGTGTAAATTGAATTTGCTCTGTGCAAGTCTGTGTTATCACACTGTTTGACAAAACGCATCCTGAAGATGGGCGAGCGCCTGAAACCGGTCGATGACCACAAAAAGAAGCAACATATCATGGAAAATATCTCTTATATTAGTTGTGTTCACTTGTGGATTACAATGTAGTCATTTTACTACCAGGGTGAATGGTTTCATAGCAGGTAGGTTTTTTTTTTTTTTTGGAGTTTTCTCGAAAACAGTTGTAACGATTTTCTTTATACTTGGAATGCTTTTTGCATCAATAGAAAAGTTTCATTTTTCTTTAAAACATTTTTCTGAAAAAAATTATTTTGTAGGAGCACTGAGGGGTCTGTCAGTTACTTTAAATTTAAATTTGTGAAACTTTGTTGATTTTGGCCACAGAGCGCCCAGCCCAACTATACATTGTAATGTTAGAATTTTAAAGAAATTTTCTCGATTATATTGTATTAATTTAAAAGTACTTTTTTTTGTGAAAAGGCAGGAAAAGAAAAGCAATGCCGAAATCCGGGAAAAATTAGGAAAATACAGGACTTGCAAGTAGAAGCCAATCGATTAAGGTGGAAGTGGGCAGGTCATGTAGCCCGAACGGAGGATAAAAGGTGGGTTTAAAGAAGTTCCGAATGGACGCCAAGGTATCGGTCAAGGAAAAAAGGTAGTGAAATGGAGAGATAAGATAGCAGTCAGAGTAGGTGGTTAGATATAACTGTTTGAATGTGGTGCAAGGGAGAATGGGTGAGAACCTTTCGGGGGGATCACACTAGGATCGAGGATGAGATTTGGCGAGTGCACCGATTTCTGCTATCTAAACTTGATGAGACGAGCAAGAAATGGGTTTTGAGAGGGATTATGAGATCAGTATTGGCAGTACAGAGGATGATAACCTCACGAGGCCAACGGAGGCGGGTAACGACATTATTCGCTGTTATTCAGCTGGCTCTAGGCAGGAGGGGACTGGCCTGTCAGGGAGCATGGTTGCAGGAGTTGGATAGAGGGAGTTCGGTGGCCTTGGGTGGTTTGGCCACTGTTTTCCAGTCCGAGATGGTGGGCATTATTGAATGCTGCCGCCTTGTGTGGGGAGTGGCAGGGAGGTGTTCAAGGAATTGCGGATTTTCTCGGATCGTCAGGCAGCACTAAGGGGCTTTGAGTAAGCCTTGGTGGAGTTCGAAATTAGTGCGAGAATGCAGGAAAGGCTTAATGCTTTAGCTCGGAGGAGTAAGGTGCGCCTATATTTGATACCCGGACATGCGGCAATAGAGGGCAATGAGAGGGCGGATCAATGGACTAGGGAGGGATCATCATTACCATTTTGTGGTCCTGAACCGGTCCTTGCCGTCACAAAGACGTTTCGTGATAAGCAGATTAGACTTTGGGAGATGAGAGTCTTGGAGAAACGCTGGGGGGGACACGCAGGGGTGCCTCAAAGCTAAAAGATTTATAAAAGCAAGTAAGCAGGGAATTTCGGAGTATCTCCTGTCCCTCAGTAGGACAGGTCTGAGGACCTTGGTGGGGATAGCGACTGGACACACTTGGGTGTCCAGTCACTTGTTTAACATAGGGAGGACGACGTCTAGTCCCATTTGTCAGAACTGCGACCATGGAGAACTGCGACCATGGAGTTAGGGAAACGGTGTACCACTACTTATGTCAGTGTCCCGTTTGCTGGAAACTAGGTTCGCGTATTTGGAAGGCGCCACTCTCGCGGATTGCTTGGGGCGAGTGGAGTTAGGGATTCTTGGGTATGTAGATTAACGGTAATTTACCGGGGGGAGGGTAGATTAAGGAACAGGGGGGTATCGGGGGCGATTAAATAGCACATGGGCTTAGGTCCCACGCCATTAGGCACCCGAGTAATAATAATTATAATAATAACTGTTTGGAATAAAGTGGTGGAGAATTATTTTGAGATGTAGAAGCAAAAAAAAGTTTATTAATGTTTAAGAAAATTTTTAATTACTTATATTGTAAAGTATTTAGTTTTGGTCATTTGATTAGATATATTTTATTCCATCTTTATTTAAATTACCAGTGTATTATTTCATTTTATATGTTTTCTGTTGTTTTGTTCTCGTATTAATTTCATTACGAATTTGTGTTTTAATTAGTCTATTTATAAAATTATTAGTTCAGTGCTTACTTTTGTATATATTGTAAACATTGTATTGGAATGTACAACATGAACTCATAAACCTCCAAAAGGAGAGGCTTTTTCTCTGTAAAGGGTGCAAATAAAGCTTTATTATTATTATTGTATTAATTAGAGTAAGAGAGAAAGAGCCGTGTGAGTGTTTCACACCAGATTTGTTTATACAATCTATCTAAACTACACAGACACACACACACATTTTTATTTGAAACATTTTTCTAGAAAAACTGAATTTTGGGGGAATATTGGAAAAGCAGTGAGAGATTTCTTTAAAGTGCCCCTTCAGTACGATATAAGATTCATCTATATAATATTGAGATATATGGCAAGTTTGAAGAAACTCAAATTATTCTAGTTTCACATAGTAGGATTCAAGGTTTTTTTTTTTACTATTTCTGGAAATTCGGCCACAACGATTTTCTTTAAAATTGTTAATTAATGTTAACTACCCAAATATAAATAAACTTAACACTTTAATTGACACATGCTTTCGAAAAATTCGTTTTTAGAGTCATATTTTTGAGTACCTATGCATTAGGCTTAAATTTAAACGGACGCTACAAGCTAAGCGTTTAAGACAGAGAGCGCCTCTATAAAATATAGTCACAATTAGTTGAAACACAATTAGGTAACCCCCTCCTTTATATGTAATGCACGCCCAACTAAACAGTTTCGTAAACAATGCAAGTTCAAAAAAAAAAACAGATTATCAATTATAATTGTAATAGCTGGTATTTTATCCGTCGTAGCATGCATATTTATTTCCTTCCTGACCGTACAACCTTCGTGATCTGATATACAACCAACAAGTGTGAGTGCAACAGAAACATTACGTTGAAGTACTCTCTACACGAACTTGGTGAATTTACTCTGACGATGGATGAAAATCCGAAACTGGTCAGGAAGGAAATAAATATGCATGCTAAGACGATAATAAATACCACATGTTATCCAGCATTGCGGATCCATCCACATATAATTGTAGTAATTAGAAAAAGAGAAAGTTGTTCGAATGTTTCACACCAGAAAGTCGTGGTGAATGTTTTCATCTTAACCTATGAAAGGTTGGTCTTCTCTCACTTCATTCCTCTAGAGAACATTTTTATGGTCTTTCTTTTTATGTAAACCTAGATGAAATAGTAAGGCGTAGGCCTTATAAAAATATGAGAGTAAAATATAAACAGAGTAAAATAAAAAAGAGTAAAAGGATAAAATCTGAAGCACTGTATTTCTATCTCAACAATGTTTTACATACACATGTTTGAAGAGAAAAAAATATGTTAGTTGCTTTCCTTTGTACTTTTTTTCCTAAGCCTTGACTTTGGCTATTCATTGTACGTCTTGCGGCCCAATATAAAAAGACTGCGCTGGCGAGTGATGTTCGTTTAGTTGGATATCCCGGGGAGGGGGGACGTGAGAAAATAATCTCCGACCTAAACAACTTCACCACCAGGTTGCTTTCCTAAACTTTACCTTCCTGAAACAAATCTTAAGTGATTCCATTTAACCACGCAGTGGTCGTTGACCTGGTCCATTAGTGGGCGATTCTAGCTTTCATGATGGGCGGTGGGAGATTTTTTTGTTATTTCCCTCCATATTTCTGCAATAGTGAGATTTGTGTGAAAGCACGCATCCCATCTTAAAATGAAACAGTTCCCGCATTATAGTTTGGTCAAAATTCATTCAATTTATAGTACCTATAAACACACTCAAGTACCAATAAAAACATAAATTTATGTTTAAGTAAATATGTTTTTTACAAACCCTCCTACTCTAAGAATTACATGCCCTTACTATTTACTACATGCCCTATATTGCGTTACTGCGCCAACGGTGAGCAGTGTGGAAATTTCAACATCAACAGAGATAGACAAGTGAAGGAGATAGGTATTGAAAGGTTGATAACTCCTGGTTAGACGAAATGTTAAACGCTCTGCTTCGATTGCTAGCATTCCGGGATTCGATTGTTTATTCTAATATCTCTATTCGTTAAAAAATTAAATGTAACACTTTTGTTTATGGTTGATTTTTATTGCAAGCAAGATTGGTTTCCGCTGGGTCTAAAAATGACTCCCTCGCTCATATCACTAGCTTCACACTGATGTCCGAAATGAGGTCCTTGGCTAGATGGTAACAAAAAGTACAGAGTTGGTGCGGATGAAACTTGGGTTGACCGATGTGTGAGTGACAAATCACTGAAGGATTGATCCAACAGCGTGTAAGAGGAATATTGGAATGAATAACTGTAGGATGTCGGCTGTTTGAGAAGAGAATAATATTAATATCCTTTCTAATAGAATAAATTAAATGACTCCAATGATTTCCACATGTTCATCTCTGAACCAGTTTTCACTATATAATAATATAAATAATGAATTTAGAGATTTTTCTAAAAGGAAAAAATCTTAGTTTATATTTAGCTAGATCAGCTGAATAAATACGGTAATGATAATAAAGAGACAAAGAAAACCACCAATCAGAGTCCTAATAGCAACTAAGTCCAGATTTTTCCTTAGCCTTATAGTGAAAACAAGAGATTAGTTTTCATATATAGGAAATAAAAATAAAAACAATGAAACCACTAAGAATTATTAGATAGTAGTAGTAAACTAAATAAAGTACCACGGCCGTAGATATTTAGTATGAGGAAGTGAAGAGAGATAGAGAGTGGCAGACAGAGAGAGACAGAAAGCACAGTGTACAGCAAGAAGCAAAAGAAAGAGAAGAAGCAGAGTACAATGTTGTATAAGGAGTGGACAATACTGTGTAGTATACTGGAGTACTTGTGCCATTGGTGTAAAAGTGGAAGGAGTAGTTTGTGCTATCTGGGGAACAAGTATGGAGGCGGTGAGCAATACTACTGCCCCGAGAGAGAGAATGGGGAGGCCAGTAATCTCTAGAATTGCCTCCAGGGAGAGACACATAGGGATCTCTCAAACTGTAGTCTCTGGATCTTGTATACCCACACACACCGATCTGTCTCACACTTATACACTCTCACACAATAGCCGTAGAGAACTGACCGGACAGGGAGCCCGCACTGGTAATTTATAGCGGTACTCCCTCACAGATGCACACACATACACACCATACAATCTCATATATCCCTGGCAATCCGGGAAGCAGGCCTTTACATGAGATTCTTCTAGTTAAGTTCTACTAGTGTTCCTAGTAATACATTTCAGCCACTATGAATACTAAAATTATCTAAAAACTGCCCTACAATAAATGGGATACATATCTTGGCTATATATTGCATGTTTGTGAGTTTGTCAGTGTATAAGCTGGTTCATATTTGAGTTGAAACGAGATCAAATATATGTCACTATATCATGTCTCTTGCACATACTAACAGGTGCCAATACTAATAGGATTGTTATAAATCATTTACTTTCTCGATATTTATTGACAGCTTTTACAAACTAGACACATTTGGACAGCTATGACCTGAAAATTTCTGAGGTTTATTTCAGTCTGAGAAAAATAGGTTAATTATAGGCAACGAGTTTTCTCATGGGGCACTATAAACTCAAAGGGTACCTGAGAGAGGACAAATCCAGGGGAGGTCTAGTTTGTGCTTTCTGGTGAACCGAATCGTTCCAGATCATGAAATTTTTGAAAAAAAATATATACCTGGAAATAGGTGCTTTGGACGCAGTAGAATAATTTCAGCTAGGATTAGCATGCGGCGCTGTAAATCTTCAATGTGCAGTGCACCATAATCCGTGGAAAATGAAAGAGGAAGCTCAACATTGTCTCAGATAAGATAGGAAGGTGTTCATGTGGTATAAGACCGATTGTGGTATTCTCTCTATGATGAAAGGAAGAGAATAAGTTCTTTATTAATGTGCTAAGAAAGAGAGGAAGGTGAAAAATGTGAAGAGAGGATAGGAAAAAAATGTAAAGAAGCATCGATGGTATTTGATTGGTGATGATATTCCTCGATGTAATTAAAAAATCGGGAAATTTTGGTCCAATCAAAAGAGATGATGCCTTTGTTGTACTAGAACGTACCAGGACATAAGGGAATTGTGGGAAGTTAGAGGTGATAGATAAGTTGACCAAATTAGGTATCTCTCACCCCTTTATTGGTTCCGAGTTTGCTGTTACCGTGTCCTTGGGCACATGTCTGTCAAGCTTTACAGACAGATGTGGACAACTTCACAGCATTCATCCCTAAAGATGAGTTCAGTAGGTTGGCTCAATAGGGGTCCCGACAGGGCTAACGGGTTAAATATTGCTGTATCTTTCATCGACATCTCTGTGAGGTAATTGATCAGGTCCTTTATTTGGACCTTTTGGATGATTTTCATGATGGGGCTTATGCTAGACCTCTTATGTAGAGCCGGTGAGACAGGGAAAGAAACACCCATATATCTCATGGCAGTTTGCTTAGGTTTTGAGGAAATTAGGTTCAGTTTCTTTGGTCGTAACAAGATGTCTGTGGAAGAGCTTAGGCTGTTTCCCTTTAAGGTTATAGTTCTATTTGTCCGGAGTGTGATGAATAGTAGGTGATTAAGATCCAGTTCTGGATTCTTGTTTTAGACCCGGTAGTTGTTATAATTGTTCTTTGCTATTTGGACCAAGAGACGCTTTAGATAACGTAAGGTTTAATTACCCTCGTCCCTCATTTGGATAATAATAATTATCATTGTCATCAGCCTTAGTATAAGAAAAAAGCATATCACTTCCCACAATTATAGGAGTTCTTATTTTGTATTAAACTAAGACAGACAAGGAATCCTTTATAAGAGAGTTATGTGAAAAAGAAAGCTCTTATAAGTGAGATAAGTCAAGGTGGTTTCTAAAAAGATAATTCTCTTATCACTGAAACAGATCAGTGTAGGAGCTTCAATCACTATGATAAGTGACCAAAAACCCCCACGTATTGGTCACATGAATACAGTTTTTTTGAACAAAACATTTTTCATTTACGATCGCCAATGTATGTGATCACGCAAAAAAAAAAATAATAACCGAACATGAATCATTAAAACACAGAATGTGTTGAATATTTAAAAAAAAAAAGAAGAAAAAAGTGGTTACAATAGCATCATGGGAGTTTACAACCGCAACATTAGAATTAAAGCAATATATATATGGCTTTATTACATACAGCGCATTAATTTGCATACATAGCTCTCTCTCTCTCTCTCATGCTACAGATAACAGATGATAAATTATTGTATGAAATTTATGCAAAAATATTTCTTTTTTTTTCTCTCTTTCTTGTATTTAACTGTATGTATGTTGAATAATAAATGGAATTTCATAAAATTTATCGTATGTATTCGTATGTATGTACGAATTACATGAGTCTTATACTTGTCAAAGTGAGTAGATAATTATCTTCAAATACATTGTTTACATTGTACCTATTTCAAACTATTAAAGTAAATTTCCTAATTAGTTAAAAGGACATGAAACGATACCAGTCTCTTGCGGTTCATGGTACCTAAACAATTTAGGTTCCAAATGTAATGGAATGAACACACTCCTCCGTTGAGGAAATTTACACAGGAAGCCTTTAATTTTTGCTGCTTCAACGCTGCTGTTCTCTTACGACACACCTCAACGCGCATTACCTTTTCTGCCAAGCTGTACCAGGACGAATGGGCTACAAATTCGTTATCAAGTTACCATCGGCAGCTATCGTTCTGATTTTCAAAATTATACCTTCCCCAGAAATGCATCTTTTGTAGTCTTCTATGTACGAAAAAAAAATTTAACGAATGGTCTGTGTGTATGTGTGTGTGTGTGTGTGAGAGAGAGAGAGAGTGAAGTGTGTATGAACGAAATATCTCAAAAAATCTGATGTGAAACACTTGTTGGAGCCGTTTTTTAAAAAATCGCAAAAACTGAAGAAATAAATCAGTAATCCGCACTTCCGGTTAATGGATTTGGTCCGAAACCTTCGTGGCCTGATGCGGTGGTAGCAACTAAACGGTTACAGTTTGCAGTTTCACAATTTAACCGCTCTGACAACAAGGAACTTCATATAACTCCTCCACACTTAAAAAAAGTCCTCCTCTTCCTTTCTTGCGATAACCTCATTCAAACTAGCCAATAGATATATGATTAGGGAAGGGATTAGCTCAGTGGTAGCGTGGTGAACTAGCGACGCGAAGGTGCCGGGTTCGAACCCAGCATGCTACCCTTAGATTTTCTCTTCCTAGAAGCCTCTACAGCTCACTTTCCGGTGATGTCTGTAGCAAGAGAAAAGTGCTCGGAGGCCGGCAGTGCACCGAAGAAGGCTCTGGGAGCACAATAGATCTTTCAGGTCACGTCCATATCCCCTTAAAAAAAACATACGATTGGCGAAGTTTTATTATAGTAGATAATAGTGGAATTTAATAGACAGTTTTGTTTGCGAATGTAATCACCGTAATACATCACCTTTAGTTGAATGGCTGTTGATTATCTACTGTGATTGGCTATTAGAGTTTACAAATAACAGAGAATATTTTAAAGTAATTCTTGCAAAATGGAAACTATATCTTTAACACTCTAGTCTCTGATCTTATATATAATTTTCTTTACATTTTCTGGAAACATTTTCTTAAAACATATTCAAACACTTCTAATGAATTCATTAAAAAGGAATTAAATCTTTACGTCAAATGTTCTAATATTTAATTCTCTTACAGTCTGAAAGTAATTTTATCTTAAAATAACTTACAAGTGAACCTTAATGACATAGTTAGGTTCTTCTCATTCTGACGTAATCGGCTAAAGAAAATAAACCTTCATAACTCATTTCCACTATGTTGTGTAATATCATTCGTCAAGCGAAATTACTGTATGTGTTACAACATCACTTTTCTATCACGTTCAAGTTAAAATAATTCCTTTCTTTGTCGGCTGTTCTTTGTCAGTATTTTCTTGATAATATTGTTAATAAAGTTGCCGGCATTGATGAACAGCAATGATTTTTTAAATTTAATCTTGACTATTTTGTTTTTTTAATTTTCCAGTGGATCGCCAGTGATGTAACTGCCTGCCACATTCTCTGGTGAACCAACCCAACACTTACCTCAAAAAAACAATGTGTCCTTGGACCTAGCAATGTATCAATCTCACCCTGTTTTCAAGACATCCTGAACACCGTAAACCGGCCATGTAAGAACGGGTGGTCGCTATTTAGGCAAGGCCCAAAAAGCGTTGTGAACTGTGACAAGCTCATTTATAAGATGATTGTGATTTATGTTACTTCGAAATGCAACGGGATTTCAGATGAAAACCAAAAGTTGTAGCATATTAAAATAAAGGTTACAATTTTATTAGAAACAATACAGATTTTAATTTTTTTTTTTTTTTTTTTTTTATTTAAGGCTTTCTCCACATCTGTGGTCATTTGCGGCCGGAAGCCTATCAGGCACCTGACGGCTCCGGACAGGTTCCTCGTTACAGACAACACTGTCCATCACCGGGACAAGTGAGCTGTGGGGCTCCTAGGAAGAGAAAATCTAAGGGCAGCACGGCTGGATTCGAACCACGGTGATCTCCGCGTTACTAGTCCAGCGCGCTACCACTGAGCTAATCCCTTGCCTACAGATTTAAATAATAAATTTTATTAATAATTATATAAATTATATACAAAGTTCTTTAATTTGGAGCAATTTGCTTTCTATTAAATAATAATAATTATAATTTATAATATCTTAATTTAATATTTTATTACTTTCAAATTACTGCAAATACTTGATTTATTATTTTAAATTTTATGAACTTAACAGCCTGACCAGTTTGTAACTTATCAGCTATCGATGCCTATTCATCATTTTCAACCAACTTTTCAGTATTTTTCCTTTATCTTTCATCTGTTCTCTTCTTTATTTATTAGATTTTCATACAAGAAAAGTATTCAATATAATATTTTATCTTTACTAACCTTCTTAAATATATAATTCTTGTCTATTATCTAACTAAGTTTCTAATTGACTGTCACTTTCTCTTTAACAGTTTATATTGCATTTTCAACTAAGTGCGCATGCTCTCATCCCTCCCACAGAGACTATCCCTACCTCTAATCAACTTTAAAGATTGTTTTATTTTTTCAGATTTTTCGGGAATTTTGCTCGAAAACTACGAACTACAATGAGTTCCCTTATACCTGAGATTGCACCAATATAAAACAAATTGCGGTTGTTTATAATAAAAAAAATCGAAAAAATTGATTTTTATAGTTTTCTAAAGATTCTGTGATGTTAGATTTCAAATTTTATTAGGGGTTTGTTCAATGTTGTTGGCACCATCTTCTGGAATACGATATAATCAATTCAAGTATCGTCATGAGCCAATATTGGCATTGTCATCTACCAATATTTACCCCTACCGCCTTTGCATATTTATTATTTATATCACGGTAACTGTGTAACAATTTCAAGCCTAAAGAAAATTGCAATTTTTTTATTGCATCAAATGCATGAAGAGAAGTTCTGTCTTGACTGTTTCAGATCAGCCTTTTTTTCTATTTTCAAGAAAAAATATAATTTGAAATGTCCTTTCTCTAGGCTTATCTAACAGCTTATTTTAACACTATTATATTTTAGGAAGTGGATTCATTTCAGGAGTGACTAGCAATTTTATATTTCTATTATATATATATGTAAATAAAGTTCATACGTAGAAGTGTGCTGGCTAATCTTCAGTCTCAGCCTACAGATTCCCCTACCAGTATACTGTTTTACTCACCTCCGGATATTTTTCTTTTACATTGCATCCTTTTGTGGAGCATAATCAATTTCTACTTCATCACATTATATCAACTCACGTCCACCAATTCTAATGATGACAAAATGCACAGCACCAAATTTAGCTAAGCAAAACAAACCACCCACTTAATTTCTAGTTTAAGTTTATACTATCCTCTTTTGTAAAATACAAGTTGTTAGAAAGTTATATGAAGATTTGTTATGAGAGAACCCAGATGTTTATATTTCACTATAATTCCTTAGTGCGGCTTGCTTGACTTCCTTTATAATACCGCCGGATCATAAATCTGAACAGAGAGAGATGGAAATGTGTTTACTCATTATGTAAGTTATACAGACCAATGATGTAATGCGAACATTCGTATAAGCTTGGCGATTATTTAGATAACATTCTGCATTAACACGTTATTAATGACCGCCTAACTGCAAATTCCAACTAAGATATCGCCATCTTAACACCTAATTCTCTACTACAATTTCTCTAAGCTGCCTTTGTTTAATCTGTATTCTAAATTTCCTTCTGATCGCTGTAATACAAGTGTAACACAGTTCAGTAAAATATGTTTAAAGAAAAGAGTGTTTATTAATAAAGAGACAATTACTATAAATAACAACTGGACTAAACGTTAATGCATTTAATAACACTTCAACGATCCATCTTTTATGGAACAATAACAGTTGACTAAAGACCTAAATATAAACCTTAATATCATTTAAAAATAAGCATGATAAATAAAAACGGATACATTTCATTCCTGCTATTGTTTATTTTAATATCATCTCCAATTTGCAGTTTGCTGCCGACCTTCTTACATATCAATTTACTTACATATTTTCTTGTATTTAACCTTGCTTGGATTTCATATTCATTTATTACTTGTACAAGCTTTTGACTGTCCATAAACTTTGCATTGCCTTTCTTCAAACTTTATCTATTCTTATTAGTACAGTTTATTTCTGAAATAACTTATCGCCCCACCCCCTCTAATAAAGATGACTTGATAAAACACTGAGCCTACTTAACAACACTATTAAACTTTAGTTATATAGTATTCTTCAAAACGTGCTACTTACTATATACTATTTTCTAACGTCTAATCATAATAATAATAATTCCACTTTGTCATTAAACACACACACACAGTAACATAACCTTATAACCTCCCCACACATATACAACCAATAAGTGTCAGTATAACAGAAACATTACGATGAAGTGAACTCTCTACACGAACTTGGTGAATTTGCTCTGACGATGGATGAAAATCCGAAAACGGTCACTAACAAAATCAATATGCATGCTACGACGAATAAAATACTAGATGTTATCCAGCATTGCGGACCTACCCACATGTTCAATAAACCTTAATTTGTCAAATTTGCGTTTTTTTTTGTTTTTTTTATTGTGATAAATCATCCTTGACGAGGAACTAAGGATTGTCTACTTCACGCAAAGCCTTCTGTGACCTTGCAGTCTATCCCAAAGCTCAGAGTCTTCTCTATGCGCTGCCGACCTCCTGGGGATAGTTCTCATTACAAAACAACACTGCCCATCACCGGAGAGAGAGAGAGCTGTATAGAAAATCTAAGGACAACACTGTTGGACTTAAACCACCCGGCGACCTCTTTTCTCGTACATCTAACTCCAATCACAATTAGGGAATTTATATTATCCCCTCAAGAATGTTTTGTGACCCTTTACTGGATAAGAAATCATATTTTTAATTTGGAATTTAATTTGCAATTGTTTGAATTCTGTTAAATGTGGGAATAAGTAATTGAAGATTCCAGTAGTACATAAAATCTTTATGCTTAAACTAAATTTTGAAGATAAGATTCGAAAAATATTTCAGTTCTCAGGTATTCTTAATAAAATATTAAGTAGGAGAAAGATTTTTTTTATTAAGACGAAGACTGTGCAGTTATCCTGTTGTCCGTTGTGCATTATTCAAGATCCGATTGTGGCGGGCAGGTAAATCGACGCTTTCAGATCTGATACACTCTTATCTTACTAAACAGGTGTTTTTGCTGATATTTTTATTTCTCTCTCACTCTCTCTTATTCTAGGCCGCTTTCTCTTTCACTTTCTCTTCTTATTCTTCACTAGGCCGAAAAGTAGATAAAGCATACACGGTTATTATAATGAACAGGAGATACCAGTCCACCTTATTCTGCTTATTGTCAGTGTTTCGTTGTAGCTGTCTGAAATTTAAGGCGCGTGTTGGAATTCTGCCAACATGTCATTAAACGTTACTGTAACAAATTATGCTGGAATTTCCGCCATTTCGAAATTATTTTCATACTTTACCTTCATGGTGCAATCTTCGAAATATTTACTGTTATTTTTCACCGTATTATCCTCAAACGCTAATATTTTTTTCAACAAATAGAAGTTTTTTTTGCGATCTAGACTTAATACGTTGAGCGGTGATAAACGTTACTTAAAACTCCTAATGATTACAATCCATCCATTTCAGTACAAACACAATCAATCATAGAGCCTACAAGAAGTTGAAACCAAACAAACCGCAATATGGCTACATGTAAATCCTGAAATGTAGGGCCACTTCCGGCTATAAATGTGAGCTATACAACCACAGTACTAATTTGATAGATGGCGCTATATATCATCAATTAATACTCATTTAATACTCCTAATGTTCACACATTCATTCACTTGTAACTTCAATTAAATACTATTATCTGTTAAATTTTCATCGTGTGAATAAATTCTAGAGAGAAATGCTTCGAATTGCGTTTTAAGAATATAAATTATTTAACTTTAGGAAATAATAATATAGTAGAAAGATATTAAAGATAATAATAAAAGAAATCAGTTCCGTTTTTTCATTGTAGTAGTTCACAATCAGTCTGATGTTATTGGATAAAACATAAATACATAAAAGAGATTTTATTATTCTTTTAAAAAACAATATTTTACAATAACAATATTTTGTTTTCAATAAATCAAAGGGACCGAAAGAAAAAATATATATAAAGCGAATAAATAAGCAGAAAGAAAGATTCATTTTTTTTTTTAAAGCACAGTCTATTGAGAGCAACAGATTTTAGTAAAGTACGGCTTTATGGAATGAGCAAAGCTTCTTTCTTTATTCCATTAGAAACAAGTGCAACCATTGGTGCGCAATTATTCAAAAAATACAAACGTGGCGATTTGCAAATCGATTACGAAAAATAAATCTGGTGTGATACTATCAAACGACATTCTCTTACGTCAATTAATATAATTTAGTTAACAATTTTTTTTTTTTTAATTCCAAGGTTTATTTCATACGTATAGTTGAGCTGGCCATTATAAAGATGGTAGGAGTTGGTTACACACACTCACGCTCATGTATATTATGCGGAAACTCTGAGCGGCAGTTTAAATTTAAACTCGAGCCTCAAACCCCTTCCAAAAAATAAAAAAGGTGATATATACCTAAATAGTTAGCATTCCAAATTTAATGAAATTTTATTAACAGAACATTGTGAGAAACTTTTACATTACAATTTCTTCTTTTTACGATTATCTGTTACGTAATAACATAATAAATGGCGTTATTCAAAATATTATCTTTACTCTAAGTTGCACTGTTCCATTCAATGAAAGCAACAAAATAAAGTAATTAAAAAATTGAAGTCAATCATTAGCTAGTTGTTAACTTAAACAATTCGCTTAAAGACTCAGAAACTTCTGCCTTTCTTAACTTGTTATTCATAAATTACTCTATATTTCAAAAAAAACTGTGCCGTCCCCACTACGAAATAATCTGTCCCCCGGGTGTTCTGCGAATTTCATTCCAGATACACCTTCAATGTGACTCATCTTACTTATTTGTATATATCTTAAGTTCCAATTACCCATTGTAGCTCATTCTTCTTCCTAAACTTTCCTCAACCGATTTTCATTTTCACGAAGAATCATGGAGAAACAAGTTCCTCTAAAAAAGTCAGTATTTCACGAAAAAAATCTGGTGTGAAACACTCACACAACTTTCTCTTACTCCTGTTCTCAAATTTATAATTGACAAAGGTTATAGTTTGTGTACCAAATATAACGAAACTCGTCGAAAACTGAAAAAAAACTGTCCAGTAAAAGCGCACTTCCGGTTAACTAATTTTCTTAAAGCTTGGAATTTTGACCATCTATTTATTTCTAGTTAATTTTGTTTGGATGATAGAATTGTATAATCAACTATGATACCACTTTAGAGGAACCTGTAATCCCACCCCTCCCCTTAAAGTGCCCTTAAATGAATTTTCCCAGAGAAATTTTTTAATTAAAAGTTATAGATCTTTGTATGTTTAGTTTATATACCTTGTTTCAAGAAAATTGTCGGAGCCATTTTTGACAAAATCGCGAAAAAGTGAAAAAATCATTTAGTAAAGTGGGTAAAGTAAACGCACTTCCGCTTATCCGATTTTTTTCAAACTCGGAATTTCAACTACATATTTAATTTTAATTAACATTATTTAAATGATAGAATTGTCTAACAAACTGAAATAGCACTTTAGATGAAAACCTAACCCCACCTCTCCCCCATAAGTGCCCTTAAATGAATTTTTCCAGTGAAATGTTTCAAATAAAAGTTGTAGCTGTTAGTATGTGTAGTTGATATGCCAAGTTTTAAGAAAATCGTTGGAGCAATTTTTGAGAAAATTGCAAAAACGTAAATAAAAACAACTAGTAAAGTGGTACTTCCGGTTGAGGAATTTTGACAGATGACCCACTGTCGGATCCCATGGTCATACCTAAACGGAATATCAAGTTTGAACTTTATACAATTTTTCGTTTTTGAGTTATGCTGTTCACATACATACACACACACACACACACCAACAAAGACCATTTGCTAAAAACCACTTTTTTGGACTCAGGGGACCTCAAAACGGATATTTCCGGTGAAAACTCAATATCGAAAATTTGACACGATTACAATACTTCCTCTTAGTAGGAGCAAGAGAAAGTAATAAAAAATAATAATTAAATAAACAAAAACAGAAGAGTCGTTTAAAAATAATATATTCAAATTGGAAACAATTATTGCAATTACATTATACTGAAACACATACATATATATACTAGTTGGAAATACGCCATGACACACCTGTGGCTTCCAACAATTTCCTGTATTTTGTTACACGGTAAACTTAAGAATCTGCCACTAGATTTGCCTGCTAACTTGTTTAATTGTTCCAAAGTTGTATGGGAAACAGTGCAGCCACTACAACCACACGACATACTTTTCAAACTTCTTTTCATTATACACGGAGACCTTCCCCCCTCTCTTACTCCTACCAATAAGAGGAAGTATTGCAATCACGTCGATTTTTTGGAAAATGAGTTCCGGTAAAATAATGTTTTCTAAGGGAAATTCATGTTTTGAAGTCTCTGGAATGACGAAATAAAGATTCTTAGCAAATGTGTGTGTGAGTGTGTGTGTGCGTGTGCGAGAGAGAGAGAATAAATAACCCAGAAAATAAAGAAAAATAGCAGGTAGACGCGAAGATTTCCGGCAAAATGGAAATGCGACTTTACTATTTTCTTCTTTTTCTTTATTTTTCGCGATTTTCTCAAAAATGGCGCCAACGATTTTCTTGAAACTTCATAGAAATATATTTCTAAATATCTATCACTTTTATTTGAAACATTTTTTCGAAAAAATACTACTTTTTCCGTTTTTTTTTTAAAAAAAAAATGATCTCTTTGAACTTCCTGCTATTTTTTTGAACTTCCCACTCTAGCCTGCTTAAGTCAGAGAGTACCAGAAAGGGTCTGTCTTCTCTCTCTTAATTGTCTGTCTGCTCTCTCTTACTGATGTAACTTACAACGGAATATCAGATTTGTTCTTCCATCGGGTTTTCGGATTCAGAAGGTATAACACTTGTTTTTCCCATTGGGAACTTTATTTTGTAAATCTAAAATGCCGTCTATAATGGAGTTGATGAGGAGAGAAATTAGGTTAGATTAATTAGACGAGATATGAGGACACTGTTATAATACGGCTATAAGTTTACACTAACTATGGCTAAAGTTGATCTATTTTAACTGCACTGGACTGTATTTTTATAGAATAAGAGGTGGGAGTAGAGATATGACACGATGCGATGTATGGTTGAATCTGATAGATGGATATATAGAACTCTCTCTGGCTTATATACAGGTTCTCCCACTCTAGCCTGCTTAAGTCAGAGAGTACCAGAGAGGGTCTGTCTTCTCTCTCTTAATTCTCTCGTCTGTCTGCTCTCTCTTACTGATGTAATTCTCTCTGATATTACACCGTACAATTCTTACTTTTATAAAAGTATGTAGACTAATAATAAGTAATCTTGTATAAGAGCGTCCGAGTTAGCGCTTGCTTTCTATCAATGTAACCCTATATCTTCATATTGCCTGCTTATCTATCTGTTGCATGCACTTACTTGGGAAGTAGCAACCCCACGGGTTACCACAGCTCAGTGCTCCGAGCACTTAATCAGAACAGTATACAATAGACTTAAACTACATACACTCTACACTTTACAGATAAGGATAAACACAGTACACAAACTAGGGTCTCCGTCTCTAGATAATTGGCGAAAGCCAAGGGAGAAGCAAGGTATTATCTCAGTGGTAGCGCGCTGATCTAGCAACGCGGAGGTCCCGAGTTCGATTACAGCATGCTGCCCTTAGATTTTTTTCTTCCTAGGAGCCTCTACAAATCACTGACCGGTGATAGGCAGTGTTGTTTGTAGCTAGAAAACGCAGCTTGGAGGCCGGCTGTGCATTGGAGAAGGCTCCGAGGAGCACAATAGATCTTTCAGGTCGCAGTGCAATATTCCCCTACAAAAATCTACAATCTACAATGTAATGGAGTTGTTGAGGAGAGAAATTAGGTTTGATTAAATGAACGAGATATGAAGGCACTAATATAATGTAGCTAAGTTTACTCTAACTGCACTGGACTTTATAATGAAAATGATAGAATGAATGGTGTGAGAAAAGATATGACACGATGCGATGTACCGTTGTATGGTTGTATCTGATAGATATCCCTTAGATAGATTCCCACTGGCTTATATACACAGGTCCTCCCCCTTTAGCCTGCCTAAGTCAGAGAGAAGTCTCTGTTAACCAAGAGGGCCTCTCTTCTCTCTGCTGTGGTTGCATTATCTTTGCGGTACCATTACATATAATATCTTCATATGGACATTCTATGTACCAAAATAAATTGGTGGTTCCTCTTAGAGGAAAAAGACCGTAATTGAGGGTCCATTGATATGACTTCAAGGGACATGCAGTTACCTAGTTCAGATAAGGAGGTAGTTCCACATTTCTACTTATACCGAAAGCATATCCCTATTTATCAAAATGACCGCTAACGGTCAAGCACCTCCTGCTTGTGTCCTTGAAATAGAGATAAAAAAAACAAATCTTAGATAGATTATCCTATATATGGGGGGGGAGGGACATTAATTTAAGAAATCAGATTAACGATCCTCACATTATAAGCCATAATTTTTAGATAACTCAAGGCCCAGATTTTTCGATATAATCACATTAGTAGAGATTGTTGGCCATTAAACTATAATATAGGATACAATAGGGAGATTATCTGAAGCAACGGGATAAAAGACTATATATATATGTACTTATTGCAGAGTATACAGTTGAGTATCCATAAAACGTTATATAGCTTTTGTAATAAAAAAAAACACACACACACATACATACTCCTGGACACCATGATAATCCGGAGGTGATACGTTAAGCAAGGATAGTAAAAAAAAAAAGGATTAAAAAAAAGGATCAAACATTGATACAGCTCAAAGTGATGCATTAAACTGAGTATATGTATTAAATAAAATTTTGATTTTGTTTAATCCATTGGGACTTAATTTTTTTATGTACCACATGGCTTTTTTATATTCACTTACTGTTGCAAGAGAACCGTAACAAAATTTTGAAATTGAGTTTCCCTCCGAAATACACTGAGGTATTTCGGAGAGGGGTCCTCTGAGGTTTCTGAGGATACAAAAACAAATAAAATAAAAATATGGTGTGGAACACTCATACGACTTCCTCTTACTGTAGAATTACAACGCACAACTTTTCTTCCAACTTATAATTTTCACTCAATGTTTATTTCTCTTCAATTTTCTATCAATAGCAGAATCTAAATTTCATAAAATAACTTTTTTTTTTGAGAAAACAATACACTCCCCCAACCCCCACCCAGAACTTCATTAAATAAACTTTCTCTGAAAATAGTTTCTAACAAAAGTGATAATTCCCCCTCCTCTATATTCATAATTAGTGTATCAAATTTAATGAAAAATCTGTCGGTGTTTATATGTCGAAAATTCTCAAAAAAAAAAAACTTGAAAAACTGTTCAGTAAAAATGCACTTCCGGTCAAATAATTTTCTTCAAACACGCAATTTTGTCATCATATTTAATTCTGATTTATATTATTTAATTAATAGAATTGTGTGATGCACTGAATTAGCACTTTAGAGGAAAAGATAACCTTGCCCCCCACCCCAAAGCCGTGAAGGATTTGAATTTTTTATAATTATATGAAGTTATAGCTCTTTATATTTGTAGTTGATATATTATGTTTAAATAAAATCGTTGGAGCCATTTTTGAAAAAAATTGCAAAAAAGTAAAAAATCCAGTCAGTGAAATGGTACATCCTGTTGAAGCTTTGACAGAAAATTTACTATCAGGTCCCAGGTGATGACTAAATGGAATTTTAGCTTTAAACTTACTGTGGTTGTGATTTTTCGTTTTTGAGCTATGCCGTTCACACACCGACCATTTTCTATCGATCTTTTCTTGGGGAACTCAAACTGTTCACTACCAGTGAAAACTAGAGAAAGTAAAATTGTTCTTACCCCATAAATTCTAAGAATGAACTTGTTTCTTATGGCATAAGCTAAATGCCACGATAGACGGTTGTAAATGCTTCCCTCGGGATATTCATCAAAAAAAGAAATTACTTATCAAAAAAGCTAAAATTATGAAATTTCTGTGTGAGAGAAAAAAAAAACAACGAAAATATGTGCGCGCACCCAAAATACAGTTTTCTTGATTTTCTCCCTCCAGGCACACATTATTTTTTCGGGGTCTCTTTTGATGGTATGGTCACTCTGCTTATTGGAAAATTTGAGAAGAGAAAATGAAAATCCCCTTCAGGTTGTTTGGTGGTGGTGGTTGGAAAGTATGAGAGGCATTTTCCGTGATACCCTGCTTCTTTTTGTGGTCATCGACACGTTTCGAGCGTTCGCCCATCTTCAGGATGCGTTTGACACACAGTGTGATAACACAAACTTGCACAGAGCAAATTCAGTTTATGTCAGTATGTTACACTCAGAATATGTAAACTGAATTTGCTCTGTGTAGGTCTGTGTTATCACACTGTCTGACAAACGCATCCTGAAAATGCGTGGAAACCGGTCGATGACCACAAAAAGAAGCAGGCAATCACGAAAATGTCTCTGACCTCTTCAGGTTGCCTACTCTGCCGCTCTTTCTCCCAATCTCGTAAGCCTTTCCTCACATCTCCTATCCGACCTCCTTCTGGCCGAGGTGTGTAGAAAGTTTAATAAAGTAAATCCACCGAGCCTTAAGAGAGGAGATGATTCTAGTAGAGAAGCCTCTAAGGTATCAACCTCCACTGGCACTCACACCGACGCGAGTGGCTCACCCACACACACACACTGATATACATATAATAGACAATAGAATAAAACTAAATACAGTGAATGCAATAACATCGGTGTACTCTAAGTCTGGGGTGGACTCTGACCACTCTTTATTTTTATCTTTGTGAAACCGACTAACATACAAACATGAGCACAGGCATTTTCCTAATATTATTCAATTAAAGTAATTTTATTTTATAAATTCCAGTTAATTAACTCTGCTATATATATAATGGTAATACTATTTTTATAAGTTTTCTAACAACAGCAGTAAGAGGTAGTAAAAGCACTAATAAAATTAAGAAAATCTTGACACTAATAAAATCACTAGAAAAGCAATTAGTAGTGCAGGATACAAGTTCAGACTTTTAATTGCAAATTAAATTAATTTTATTAATTAATATGGAAATCTTTGTTTCAATGAAATATAAAGCTCTTGTAATTCCTATAGAGCTGCTCTTGTAATTCATATAGAGTTACCGAAGTAATCAAAAAAGATTTTTCAAAAAATTGGAATAATTCAACTCGAACGCTTTGACAAAATTATTGGGTAACTTAAAAAGCAAAAGTGTGATTAAAAAAAAAAATTGTATTTCAAAATGAAATAAAGAAGTGTAATAAAAGGCACTTGGAAAAGAGCTTCTTCTAGTGAATTACCAATCGAAACAAGTGGATTGGCAATATCAAAGGCAAATGTCACATGTATATACTATACTAACGCTCCGTGAGTGCAAAATCTGAACTAATTAAAATGGCATAGAGCAGATTGATGATATGAATGGAATGGCGAGGACAAAAAAAAAATGCAATAAATTCCCGTTAGGACTTCTAGGGGAAATTAGATATTGTTTGTGTGATAGTGCATTGTTTATTAGCTAGTTTTATAGTTGCTGTGTTAAGTAAAAAAAAAAACGTAAAAAAAAAAAGACACAGCGCATGCCCCACCTGAGTATTAGATAGAGTCAATCGGAATTTTTTATTGAATGGATGTTTGACAGTTCGGTCTGCCGAGCCGACTAACATTTGAAGAATTTTATCCCACGACATAGAATGCTTCATTCTTTTCTTTCCTTTGGCAATTTTGTCGGGCTTCCGCTTATCTTCAAAGAAACATTTCCTGAATAATATTTGAAAATGTAGTGTAAGATCAAAACTACCATATATATACTGCTATCACATATTATTGTTGATCAAAATCCTTCTAATAATCCTTCTAATTGGGGTCATCATCATTCATTCGCATTTTTTAAGAGAGCATATCGGGAAATTTATTGAAGATAGGAGCTAGGTTTGGAAAGTCTCTTTACATCAGCACATTTATTCCATGACCGTCATCGACCGTTTAAATCCCATGACCGGTTAGGGTTGTAGTGGAAGAAGAAATGCAAAAATAAATAGTTTTGAAAAATATTTTAAATGAAATAATTTTGGCAAAAATAATGTATTTTAGAGTTAGGTACTAAAATGTAAGGTCATTGTTGCTAAAGAGACAAAAGCACAAGAATCCGTTAGGAAAATAACAATGCCACTTGGCTAACTGTTTTTTAAGAGAAAATACCCCGTTAGAGAGGGCATTTCTTCAAGACAGTCTGCATTCTGCTTTCAAAGCCAGAACACTTGCTTCAGGAATCGCTCTCTAAAAATCAGTGCCATTATAAGTTAAAACATAAGAGCCATGCATTTAATCTAGATAAATACTTAATTTCATAAACATAAGAGTTTGTTGTAGACACCAAAGCAGAACACTTGTTTTCCCTCTCTTAGCATCAGTGCATATTATAAGTTAATAATTCCTTTGCAAATAACTTGTAGTTATTATTTTAATAGAATATATTTATTGCTAGCAGTGGTGACTACTTTCTTATTACTAATACTTCTCTCTTAAACATATATACTTACAAGCTCTTTTACCAAACCGCTCGTGCTACACACTACCACTACTCTACAACACATCACACCAAAAACATTTCAGGGCTAAATCAGTTTATACACTGTTTTAACGAAAAATGTTTGATTAAGGTCATGGAATTTATAATGGGGCAATTCGTACCTTGTTTGGTACAAATCTGGTGTGAAACACTACCCGACACACCCGTTATAAAAGTAATAAATCGAGATGTCTATACTCATTATATTTTAAGGTCTGACGGTTTAGAAACCATTTAAAAGGAATAAAAGTTTATATATTTAGTACTCCCAGCCCAGAAAAACACTAAAACCAATTCTTTAAAGTTGCACTTTGGATAAAAAAATTTCTTTTAATTTGTAATTATAGGTATTATTCCCATTTTATAAGTAATAGATCTATACTTCAGAGAAAAGAAAGTAGGATGTATACTTAACACAAAAGCCTTAGGCTGCTGGTCTTTCAGAGCCTCCAAAAAAATCAATTTTTCTACAAACATATTAGAAATAAAAGTGATAGCCATTTATATGAGTAGATAGTTTACATAGTTTAAAGAATACCGTTGCAGGCAAGTTCGATAAAATCGCGAAAAAGTGAAAAAAGAAATCAATCAGTAAGGTTGCACATCCTGTGATGGAATCTGACCAAAATCTTAGTGTCGGATTCGGTGATTGATAACAATGAAATCGCAATATCTATGATCACATATCTATCAAACTTTCAGCATGAACAGTTTCACAGCATTCATCCCTATGGATGAGATCAATGAGTTGTCGACAGTCTAAGATGCTCATTGGTGGTCCGGACAGGGTTAACTGGACAGATATTGCTATGTCTTTCACGGGATTCTCTCAGGCATCTGGTATGTGGTTCCTTTACTGGACATTATTGTTTGAGGAGATAACTTTTCGTGATGGGAGAGCTCAGGCAAGACAGGTTTTGTAGAGTTTGTGAGACAATGGAAGAAACAGTCATACATCACATGACAGTATGTGTCTAGGTTGGGATGAAATTAGGTTCCAGAACCTTTGGTTGAATGAAATGTGTGTTAGGAAGAGCCTAGGCTGTTTCCTTTTAAGTGTATGTCCAGATTTGCCCGGACTCTGATGAATCTTAGGTTGGTTAACTCCTGGGACTGGATTCATGTTCTAGACTCGGTATTGTTCTTTAGGGTCCAGAGCGGCTCTAGGATAGCAGAGGATTTGGTTGTCCTCTCCTCTTTTGAATAATAATAAGTCCTCTTAAGAGACGTGAAAAATTATATAGTTAGTAGAACCGTACATTTTCTAAAGTTTTTTACAAATAAAAAGGAGAGATCATATACATACAGTATGTGTAGTTATTATGTGAAGTTGAAAGAAAATCATTAAACCTTTTTTTTTCTTATGAGAAAATCGCGAAAAATCATAAGAATAATTTAATAACGTCACAGTTTCAGTTGACACATTTTAAGGAAAAATTGCATGTCAAATCCCTTAGCGATACTTAAACGGAAGCAAAATGATCGTAAAAAAACAAAGGGATTTAAGAAGTGAAGATTATCATATTGATGTCATGAAGATTCAAACCATTCTAATAGCAATTAATAGTTTCAGAGTAACTATTTTATGAAACATGATTGAAAAAATATGAACAGTTTTTGAATACAAGTTGAATTATACTTTTTGTTCAATGATTTCAACAAAACTGTTGTTGGATTTAATAATAGAGAAAGATTATATTATTAAAGAGAATTAAATGTTTGTAAATATTAAATTGGCTATAGCGTTGGAAGAGTATTCCCCCGGTCCCTTCTGTTCTTCTCTGCTATTCCTCCAAAACAGTAGAGAAATATTCTGTTCCTCTTCAGCACAGTCCCCCACTCTGTTCACCATCCCCCGAACCAAGATACGCTACTCCCGACGGGCGGATAAAACCATTTTCCCATCTACAAACTTATATAATTATATTTTTGCCAGAGGAAAGTAACCGATACTATTAAGATGGAGGAAAATAAATTATTGTTGAGATGATGATGATGATGATGAAGTTGGAAAACGATTTAAAAACTTTGATTTATTATTACTTGAAATAAAAAAAATAATGTAGGATTTTTATTTCCTCTTACTCCTGGTTACAGGAAGTATTGTTTTTTTTATTGGTTTTTTTCTGAGTAATAGAAATTTGCCGAGCTGACATATTTCATTGGTTATGTATTTTGTAATGTAACTGTTTAACTTCTAAAATTATTCGATGGATTACGCTTTAAGGGCGTGATTTATATGTGAACCAAAGTTTCCTTTATTTTTGACATGAACTGTACAATAAAACTGCAAGATCCGTTAGAGCCATAACCAATGAGGAGCATGGACTATTATTTAATCCAAGCGTCCAAAGCTCGGAAAATTGCTGGATTCTGATTACAGTTATGATAGAAGTGAGTGTGATGAATTAATAAAGCAGTAAAAACAGTCATTTCATACATCTCAATAGTTTGGAGCCTTTAACGTTCCTGGGTATTGAGAACAAATTCTCGACTAAGTAAGTATTGCGGCTAGCCTCATCTAAGACACCGGTACTATGACAGACAAAGAATTAACGCACACGATTGTTGAAAAGTTGAGGATGAGGTATTAAGGCAACCCATGACATTGAACTGATCGGGTTTATCGAACTTAGGACCACGCGAAAACAACTTTGAAAAAGTTGAATTGAATACCATTTTGATAAAACTATCACATCTGACAATAACGTGTCGGTCAAAATCTATCAACCGAAAGTGTACGATTTTATTCGATTTTTTTTTTTTGCTTAGCTTCAGTTTTACACAATTTCCATAAACCATGGCCAAACCCAACAGAATCTATTCTAATCGAATTTCCTCCATCTCCGCACAGAATCTGCAGATGTTATCGCGTTCTAAACTCAGCTTATTCAAGTGTTGCCTAATGTCTACAATACCCCATTTAGGAAACCTGTCAGCATGTAAAACCTATTTTTGCTCAAACTAATTGCATGTTTCAGAACTTTTTTGATCATAGCTGCCCAGAAATTTTTTAGCCTGCTTTAATCCTCGGAAGATTTTCCAGAGCTAAGCTCTCTTCACTTCCTTCCCAGTTCTGAGTTCATCCCGGAAAGATAGGTTACTTATCCCATAATAGGGTTTCCGCTCTCATAAAGGGTGATACAGCGCCTTTCCTTGCCAGGGTTCTTCCATCTTATTTACTTCCACGACAAAGTGCTTTGTCACCCAAAGTATGGTAACATTGTTGTTCTTGTCATGGTCAATGAGCGCGCCGAGATTAATATTCATACGAGCTAAACATTTAGTAATAATCCTATGTAAGAAGATAATTAGCTAATTATAACTATGTGAATTAAGGTCAGACAAAAGTTGTATTTATGATTTTTAATTAACTAAACTTTGAAAAAGTGAGCAGATATCACACATGTAGCCGAGTAAAATGAAATGAAGTTTAAGCTAGTTGATGAAATCTCTCTCTGCAATATTAATTTATTTAGATAACAATAATATTATCAGCATTAATGAGGGCCCACACAGAAAAGTACACTTTGGAAAGTTTTCATTATGAATTAATAACATTTCAGTGTTATTGCAATATTAATGTAACATTGTTTAAAATATTACTACTTTTAATAGTTTTGTAGCATTAGTTAGGTAACATCAGAAACAATCTAAATTAATATTACTAGAATTTCAAATTGTTTCTTAATCATTACAGTAAAGGTTT
This sequence comes from Triatoma infestans, assembly GCA_011037195.1. Lineage (NCBI taxonomy): Eukaryota > Metazoa > Arthropoda > Insecta > Hemiptera > Reduviidae > Triatoma > Triatoma infestans. The sequence continues at coordinate 30,569 of JAAEAF010013589.1, read as the reverse complement.
ATTATTACGAATAATTCATATTTAGTAATAATAATAATAATAATAATAATAATTTAGCAGATAAACACATGTACCTAATAAGTTTCTTTGTTATAGAATTATGTAAGTTATAGTTATTACAATATGAAATTTCATATATATATTATATCTACTAATTCTAACAATAATATAGAACAACAATCTCTGACATTAAACATAATATTGTCTATTCTCTGATAAAATAAATTAGTCCTGTTCTGCCCAGTAATGTCTATTTTTTCAGGTGGGCTTAATGTCCAGCTACCAAATTTTAGGTGTCGTGGACGGAGGCGCCGAATCACCTACTTTGCTATTAACATTTTTTAAACGAATATAAAATTTAGCAATTATACGCGGTACTCAAACTGGGGACCTGCCAGTTACAAGTCCATGCTAATAACCACTCTACCAAATCCGCCACTTTGTTTTCAAGTTATCTTTATAGTTTTCTAATTATTTCAAATTCATTGGCCGCCATAATCTTAGTTCATTCATCTCCTCAGTATTATTCATCTTTTAGTCAATATGTACAAAATTTCTTCTATTCAGCATTATTTTTTTCATACAGGCACAAGATTGTGTGCGTGTGTCTTTTTGTCAACAAAATATCCTTTTATTATTATTATTATTATTATTTTTTAATAGTACAATCTCAACTATACAAAGCCATGTTGTAACAAGTAAATTTGGTGATGCACGCTTAAGTTCACATGTGAACAGCTTGATATACCTAGTTATCATTCAGTGATAAAACTATTTCACTTTCAATTTTAAACTTTCTCCTCTAATAGTTCCCAAAGTCAATTCCGCTTCAAGTGACAAGGTGGAATGTCAGTCGAAGAGAGTTGTGTTGAAGACAGTTATTGGATGGAGAACTAGTAGGCTAAGAAATTTGCGGTAGTGGGTCTAAAAATAAGATCTAAAAAAAAAAAAAAAAAAAAATACATAGATAATACTGTTGTAGTCGATTTAATTTTAAATACCGTTCAGAATGTAAATAATTTTTCTAATAACGTCAATAATAGTTTTAACTTAAAAAGAAAACAAATTTGTTAAAGCGTCGATAGCAATTATTTACTTTATTAAATTTATTTTTGTTAAATCTAAAGTTAAAATAATCAAAAATAAATATTTAGAAATAAAGAACATCTATAAATTGTTGCGTAATACATGATTTTTATAAGAACTATTGCTAATTTGGTCACTGTGCTATCTTAGATTGTTAAAAGGCATCAAATCAAAATCAAAAATATAACGAGTTTTTAAGAATGACAGCTTGATGTCGAAACAACAACACAACATGTAAATCAAAATAAAAACTTATTCGGAGACAATAAAAAGACTTTAAACACCAAATCAAAGAAATTATTGAAAAAATAGTCTATTTAAAAAAAAAAATAACAACAATAAGAAAAGTAATTGGTACAATGAATGGCCAAAATTAGCATCTTATCTTGATTGTATTTTGGATAGAGAGATAATAATCTGTAGAACAGTGGCGAAGCCAAATGGACATTGTAATTAGTAAAGCAAAAGTAAATTTCAGAAATAAGTTAAATGTAATAGTAAAGGGAGTAGATAACAGATATAATTAACAGATAATTTAAGTGGGGGTTAATAGATAATTTAGATAATTTAATTGTCGGTTTAATACAAGTAGTATTCGTAACGAGAGGGGGAACTATTTAACTTAAATTACAAATCCTGGTTTGAAAGCATTGTGTGCACATATTCTCTTAGTAATTTGAAAGAAGATGAAATTACCCTCCATTTATTAGCAAGATGCCTTATATTAAATTCTTACTGATAATACTAAGTTAAAGGAAAATCAGGTGTAAGCACTTTTCAGTGAAAAACATTGGAATAACTTATGTTTATTTGTGAAAAGTATTTTAAATTACAGAAATTTCCTAATTTCAGATTTTAATCATAAATAAATTGTAATTATCACTGTTTAAATAAGCATTGTCCAAATGTATAAAATTTGGACTGTAAATGTTATAATAATAACAACGCTAGGGAAGTGATAACGTCCATTATTATAGCAGATTATTGATTATTGTCTCGGATTCGAGTCCAGTACTAGCCTTAGATTATCTCTTCCTGGCGGCCTCTACAGCTCACTGTCCGATGATGGGCAGCATTGTCTGTAACCAGAGAACAGTGTCCAGAGGCCTTAAATTAAAAAACATAATAATAACAATGGTAGTAATCTGTACTGCTGTTTGCACCGGTTAAAGTTTAAAAAGTTTTGTATTTTATGTTTATAAATATTAGATGTCCTCTTTCCTCTTGTTCCAGTAAATTCAATTTATTTATTTTTTATCAATCCCCTGGGAAACGATTTGTACTAAAGCGTATTTTTTATTTATATATTTTTTGTTTTTATATTTACGTATTGGAAATGTTATTTTTCTATCTACCTATCTAAAGGATTTGGTAGAGCTAATAGATTAGGAAACGCGGTAACGGTTCTTTATAGGACCCTAAGCAAAAGGGCTCCGAAGGTCAATGTGAATGGTGCAGTTTGAATTGCAATAGGTTGCATTAAGGAATTTACGTAAAATTATGGTAATAGTGATTGAATACGTGTGAAATTAGAATGTTTGTTTTGAACATCACATTTCAGCTCCGTATGTCCATAACGCCCTTAACAGTGTCTTGTACAGAGTTAGTTTGTGGTTCAAGTTAAGGTCTGATCAACGGTCAAGTAATCTAGAAACTAATATGTAATGTATGTTTACATCGTATAGTTTCATTTGAATCTTTTGGTTTCAGGTTAATCTCTTGTCACTGTACAGTCCCAAGTATAGTACTATGTCAGCTGGAGGAATAGTAATGCCATTCAGATAAATTGGTGGGCAAACAGATTTTCCTAGTGTAAATCTAATGTGGGCAGCTTTTTGTAACTTACATTTTATTTTCCACTTACAAAACTAGGATTCAAGAAGATGTAGATGTTATTGGATATTTTGCTTGACTCTAGAAGATTTGAGTAAGAAAAAAGAATAGCTGTTTCATTCATGAATGAGCTGTTTCATCTTTATATGTATTTTGGGAAGATGGTAAATCAGCAGTGTATACTAGAAAAAGGAATGGACCGAGTGAGCTTCCTTGGAGGGTACCTTTTGTCACAGAGAAACTTTGTTTGACGAACACGACAATCCCTATCAGTCAAGTACAGTTTATTTATTAGGAAGGAGATAAATGGGAGATGGTTTTTTGGGACTATGTGCAACAAGAATGAATGCCAAACACGATCAACGGCATGAGCCACATCCAGAATGATACCCGAACAATACTGCTTTTGGTCCAAGGAACAAGCAAATAGTGTCTTCTCCTCCCCCTCCCCCCCAAATACGTTGTAATAGTAATTGTGTTTCGTCCTTTATGGGGGGAGGGGATTGAACGCCTTAGTAGGGACTGCACCAGAATTTTCGTTAACATCGATAGAAAGCTTGTTGAACGGTCGGTTGCTGTGCATTTTTGTTTGGTTTTGGTTATCATTTTAACTAATAGAATATATTCAAAGAATAGGGAAGTATGTTGTCCATAAAATTGTATTATACTCGTAAATGTGTGTCTAAAAGATCCATACCTAAAGCCGCATAAAATGTAAGAAGTTATAAGATCATATCTTGGAGCTTCTCTAGTAGATAGTTCTCTAATAATGTACTTGTGTCTGAAGGATTGAAAGCTTAAGATAATGTAAGTTGCAGCGGTGAGTTCAAATCTTCTTCGAGTTCGATTTGAGCAGTCAAACAGTTAACATCTATATATCTGTGCGTTCTGTTTATATTTATTGTAAAAGTTAGTTTTGTTGCTTTATCAAGTTTATTTTACTTTATTTTATTATCATTATTTCTTATTTTTCACTTGAGTTTGTCTCTCATTTAATTTATTTCAAAAGGAATTTTGTTTTTTCTATTTCAATAGTTACTTTTATTTTTAGGTTTTATTTTAAACGATGTAGTTTAGTGAAGAGAGAAGAGTGTATCAATTGTTCTCGTGATTTTAAAAGAGGTAAATAGAAGTGTGCTACTCTTTAAAGTCTTGTTTACTACTTTACCCACTCTAGAATGCGATTTCCTTTATTATCTCTATTCTCAAATGTATACTTAATATATATTCAATATTTTCTTCTCTAAAGAGTTTACATCTGGAAAGCTACTATTAATGATAATTCAGAAGCTATTTATTAGAACATAAATTTTAAAAAGAAAATTAAAAAAGCGAGGCAAGAAATTGTCTTCTAAGAAAAGTATAAATCACCTTCAGACCTCAACTTCTCATCAAATACCATCAATTGCATTTCAACAATAACAGCAGCCGTAAAAACTGTACAATACGTGTTGGATTTCGCAGCTTGCAATAAATTTAGCCTGAGGTTAGCGATCCAACTACTTGATCATAATACATTTCTCTCCCCCTAAATATGTCTATAAAATCAACATAGGTCTGAATAACGACCTTAGTAATTTAATTGGAAGTAACAATTATTCGTGTAAATCACGTTTGGACAATATATTGGTATCAAATAATACATTAGATGCAAATAGGAAATATATGTCCATTACTAAAATGGTCAAAAATTGAATACCATACTTATCAGTTACAATGCAGCAGTAACACAGCGGACTCCTATTGTATACGAGAATACGAAACCTATCCACAACACCAAGAGCACATGGAGTGCTAATACGCCCCGATGGAGTTAAAGCATACACCTTATCCAAAGCGGCAGAGCGAAAGCTACAAGTCATTGAAAGAAAGATTCTAAGAAGGATATATGGTCCTGTTAAAGAAAGTGAACAGTGGAGAATACGTCACAACGATGAACCGGCAATCCTATATTCGGACGTGGATGTTATTAAGTCATCCAGTTAGCGAGATTATAATGGGCAGGCCACTCTTTGCGGATGGATGAAACTGCCATCCCCTATACTATTTGGCGAGCCAAAGGAGAAAAGGAAGGTCAGCAGGCCGAGGCTGGATGGTGTCAGGAAAGATGCAAGACAGCTAAACATACAGGCGTGGTAATTCACTCCAGGATTATTTTTTGTCTAAAAATCCTTATTCAAGATTTTTTTCAGTATTCGTGTCCTTCTTGATATTTTGGTGAAAAGCCATTAAATCTAATATCATAATAGAGAACATTCAAAAACATAAATAATAATCAATCAAGTCTAATAGTTTATTGAATGAAACTGGAAAACTTGGAAAAATGTATATAAAAAAAAATAAGCTCGTATAATTCTCTTAACACATTATATGCTACACTATTATGTACAATTTTCAGGTCACCTGAAGCGTGGTTCAGAGAGGGGTAAAAGTGCACATTTCTTCTGATAAAGGGTTTGGTATAAAGGAGAAGAAGGGTAAAAAAGTTATAGCTAGGAACTTATATAAATATATATATCACTTTGGTAAATACGGAAAAAATCTACTTTTGACAACTTTTGCACTATTACGGGACTCCAGTCTTCCTTACTACTTAGTGTCCAATAGAAATCACCATTCTTTGCAAACATGTCCATTGTAGCATAAGAAAAAAAAAAGAAAAGTTTGTTTTTCCTTTTCAAAAGAGAGGAGAAAAAGAAAAAGGATAAAAGTAGCCGAGAAAAAAAAAAATAATCGGACAAATTCTTGCAGACAGTTAAAAGGGAAAATCAGTTTAACAAACTTTTTCACCCATTTTCTTTGGAGTGTTTTTATTAATAGTTATTTTTAGTTTATTTCCTTTTTACTTGTTTGTTTTATATCAATTATGTGTTTTAGGCTTTTATCTTTTATTCTCCTTTTACTTTGCTCAAGTTTTTTTGTTGACATAACGGTCAGTTGTCAACCATTTCTTTACTGTTAGATATTCTGCAAGCTTTTGTAATGGAACCTATCGCCAGCAAATTCTTCACACACAAAGGCGTCACTACCACGCTCAAAGTGCACATTAACGACGGATTACACACTCTGTCACGGTCCACAATAGTGTATTGGCAAATAGATTTCAGCCATGACAGTGAATCTCTCACCTAGAAGTTGTGTCTAGCTGCAGGAGAAATTGAACATAAGCTGACCATCTGAAAGACTTAAAGTCAGCCACAAATTTTACTTGAAGTGTACGAATGAGTCGTTACATCAGCCTCAACCTTGAAAGATTCACTTCGCTAGCCACGCTACTAGCTCACCACAGTTAGAACAAGCAAGAGTTCTAACTTGTCACATCACACTTAAAGCGTCTCAAATCAAACAATGTTCCAGCATTCGACATCTTACCAACATTATCATTCACTCTTCGCTTGGTCACACTCTATCCTCTATAAATTCTCTTCTCCGTTCCAAGTATTTCGCTAAATATATAACTTTGTTTAAGTGCAAATTCGTGTACTCTATCAGTCTCTAGTCATAGAACGCATAAGTTCGCAAAGTTTAAAGAAAATCGTTGAAGCTATTTTCTAAAAAAAAAAAAACTCGAAAAACTTTAGAGAAATATCCAATAAAATCGCTAATTCCAGTAGACAAACCCAGAACAACAGACTATTTGCAAAAAAAACTTTTCTGCAACCGTGTGATAATTATTAAATCAAAAGTAAGTGACTGAAATTATACTTTTAACCACAAAGGACAAAAATTAAATAAAGCCATTACTTTTGCTCACTAGTGAAGAAAAGTAATATTATTCAACTAGCCCGATAACAAACGGCTATACGCGACAACAACAACGTATTTTCGAGACAAATCCCAGATAGCAACGGATTTGAGGTAATACAAAAGAGAGAACATTATAAAGAGAGGGAGTATTTGACTTGAATTGAAGTACATTCCCATATTTGCTAACTTTTCATATATATTTTTTTTATGTTCATATAAGTTAAGAACCAATGCTGTGGCAGACAAAAAAAATCATTAATATTCAACACGTGAGTATTTTTACACTCTCGTTCAGTGCCTTAACTCGAATTAATACCTAGGCTCGAATGTAAACAATCACAACTTTATTCACTGTTTAATAAATAATTATTTTTTCATACTCTGAGGCTTCTCAAAACATTTATTTCAGGTCAAAAATCTATGGTAAAACATTTACATACGTTTTTCTCTCTTGGAAAATTGACAATTTTCTTTAAATTTGAAATTTATCGTTTACACATTTTTGTATCGTGTATTAGGATATTATTATGTGCACTAAGTATCTCAGTTACAAAAAAAAAAATAATAATAATACGAAGCTCAACTTGATATTTAATTTTACTAATTAGTCACAAGGGGAAGTGACCACAAAGCTATTGATAAAATCCATCTTCCAAAAAGAGACTTCAAGTTTTTTTTTTTCAGTTTTCTGGAGTTTTCCTAAAAAATCCATTTTTTTTTTCCAAAATATTATTTATTTCCTCTTAGTCGTAGTACGAAGTGGAAATATTACAATCGTGTCAAATTTTTGAAACTGAGTTTTCACCGAAAATAAATATTTAAAATGCCCTGAATAAGAAAAAAAAAAACGTTTTTTAAGCGAATGGTCTGTGTGTATGTGTGAGCGATAAACAAAATATTTCAAAAAGTTGAAATACAAAATACCATTCACTCTAAATCGCAAAACACTCCCTTCAATATACCTGAACCGTATTCCTATTCCTTCGGCAGACAAAGTGCGATATCTCGGCCTGTACCTTGATAAACGCCTTACCTGGAACCCACATACTCGACTTAATCGACAAGAACTTAACTTCCGATACCGAATGATCAAAACTAACTCTCTCGAACAAAAAAACACTCTACACAGCCCTGCTCGCACCTATGTGGACATACGGACTAGAACTATACGGATCAGCAAAGCGCTCCAATCTTCATCGTATCCAATCCTTCCAATCATAAATACTCCACACAATAGTCGATGCTTCTTTTTACGTCAGCAACCACACTATCCACAGTCACCTAAAACTCCCATTTGTCCTAGATCTCGCCAAGTCCCGATATATTAAATTCCATTCCAAACTTTCCCATCACTATAACCCATTGATCCGCAACCTGTCATAGATAACACTTCCTGCTAATACTTCCCGAAGACTGAAGCGCCGATGGCCTCGCGATCACCTGATCGCTTGATTAAAAAATTGGCATCCTTCGAATTCGCTTCATCGGTATCTATACTAACCGACTTATGATGGTCATTGATGAATGGCCCTCATTCAATTCTGTCACGTCAAGTTATTAGTTGTTTTTTTTTCTTTATTTCTTTTTCGGTTTTGTTTTTTTATTTATTTTATGTTTTATTTTATTATTTGTTAGATTATCATTGTCATCTCATTTGCTTGTGTATGATTCGCAGTTAAAAAAAAAAGTTGAAAAACACACAGGCAACCCTAAAACTTGGTGGTATTCCGTTTAGATATACTACCATCATCACATCTGACACGAAAGTTATGGGCAAAATTCAACAACCAAAAAATTGCGACTTTATTTTTTAATAATTCCAACGATTTTCTTTAAAAATCGTATACTACGTACTGATCATATTTATTTGATACATTTTCCAGGGAAAATTGTTTTTTTTGGAGGAGGAACAGTAACTTTATACTTTCCTCGGAGGCACTACTTCTGTTCAACGTATGGTTCACTCACATATAATATTAATATATAATAGAATCATCGCTGAAATTCCAAATTTGTAGAAAATTGGTTAGCTGGAAATGGATTTCGGAAAGAGCTTTTCCAAAAAAAATTGATGGCACTATCTACTGGTCTAAAATGTAATCACACATCACTACATCTGCACTTGTGTTTAATATTAGTGCAAATGATCAAATTTAAAGTGTAAAGAAATTTGATCATTTTATATAATAATGGTATAATAAACAGCTGTAAGAAAAGTCGTGTGTAGTGTTTAATACCAGATTTATTTTTTTTATCTTTCTCTTACCGCTTGTGTTCAGAGAAATATATCGATTGAGTCAAGTTTATCAAATTTGATTAACATAACGGATATACATATTTCGTGGTCCGCTATGATTTTTCTTTTTGCGACATAACAGAAAATTTTAACAGAAACGGCTTCAACGAGTTTTTGCTATAATAATTAAATATCATTTAAAAATATATATATATTTTCCAAGAAAATTGATTTTATCCAGGAGTCTGCGAAATCAGGCTTTCTATCTAGACTATAATTTCAGTATATTGTTTGGTTCCATTAAAAATATTATTAAGTGCAACTGTAACTAAATTGGATTATTTGATAATTTGATCTCATAAGTTACCATCAAAGTACTTCAACCTAAATTCTAACCCCTTTTTTTAAAAAAATCTAACAAGATTCTATAATTGACTGGTTTTATTCCTTAAAACAAAAAAAATTTTATAAGTATTTCCGATATTTTCCAGAGATTTCTTCTCTGAAAGTTTTGCATGAGCTTGATCTTGTCCAGGTAATTCCAGGTAAACCCATAAGCAGAGATTAGAATTCTCCATTTAGCTCAGCTAACTCTTCGAACGAACATTTTTATTATCATGCAGATTAAGTTCAGAAGAGCTTCCGGCCTACCTACTGTCTCAATACTTTTTATTATATTATAATTTAATTTATAAATATTATTACTGCTAATTTTTATTATTTTATATTGCGTTTTTGGTTAATCAGTAAAATATATATATATATAAACTTAAAATTTAAAATCTTCATTTTATCTCAAGTTTTGATATTTTCTGTCAAATTTTAATCGGATTAAAATTTATCTGTTCATTTGAATGCTAATTAAATCTGGGTTTGCTTTAATTAATAACCTAATTAAACAGTTAAATAATTAATAGAATATTATTTTATTAAAAACACAAAACATTAATCTAAAGAATTTGTATAATAATTACTTATTGTACATGCAGCTCAATCTGGAGTGAAATTAAATAATCAACACTAAAAATAAACATGTATAAACATGCATAGTTAATTTTTAAAAATATATATATAATGAAATGATTAAAGGTATAAAAAAAAAAATAATCAATTTAAATGCAACAAAATTAATTAAATTATTCAATTTACTTGTATTTTATAAAGTAATATATTCGCTGAAAAATTTGGATATTCGCGTTTCTTTTTTTAAAAAAAAAAAGAAAAAAAAAGACGCGTCAATTTTCGCACCACACTCGCGCCAAACACAAGCCAGCTACAAGTTATACAGCCAGTATACAAAATAAGACTGGCCGGTTAGCTGTGAAGAGGCGGGTATGTTGGCTGGCAGCTGTAGGACGCGCGCCGCGTGCGGAGGGGTAGTATAGCTCATTCCCCTACATCACCACCCCCACTATACTTTCACCAGTGCTGCTTGTAGATTTCATAGCTGAGTTCCCGTTCTTTTAAGAGCAAACCTGCTCTACATCATTCTATAACAATAAAGCTTCAAATCTACTTATCAAACACATACACACACACACACTTACCCACACATATTCTAAATATACTTTTCTTCTTATATCCAATTAATTCATTACAAACGGATATTTGTACTAAACCTCTGATTGCCCTTCACAACGCCCTATAAATATAGGCGGCAGAGGATCATGTAATTTACGTGTTAGTTCTTAGGACATAGGATCTACTTGAGGGGGACTCTAGGCTGCACTTCCATCAGGTCACAGAAATACTAGTTGAGAGAGAAACCTAAAGTCTCCAGCTTCTCTAGAATTTCCTTATAACCAATTTTTTTTTAAATAGTACTCCAGGTTTTAAAAAAAATCTTTGAATCCATAAAGCCTGCTATAGAACTAAATAGGCAAGGTTTTGCCCAGGAAAGCTATGTAGTTATTGTACTATTCAACGAGAGATGCTTTTAAAGGTTCCTCTTTCTGACAGAAATGTTAAAAACTTTTGTTTTTGATCATTCCTACTTACAGTCAGGTTATCTTTTGGTTAATATTAGGTCCGTCAGCTGTGATAACTGACAATTATCTTACTGAGATTACACGGATGGTATGTCTGGAGCTGCGGCATATAGGAGAGGAGATCATAGGGCAATATGGCAATATCTCTTGGTATCCACTGTTTTTCAAACTGATATTTATGCTATTCTTTGTTGTATTTTGGATTAGAAGAAACGTAACACTTATTTAAAAGATGTTTGTATCTGTAAAAATAGTTAAGCTGCGTTGAGTTCATCTGTCTTCAAATGAAAATTGTTACTAGATTGTTCTAGAAGTCTGGAAGAGCTTTCTTCCTCTAAGGATGTACTTCAAGTCAGTATACCCGGTCATATTATAATATCTTGGGAAATGAGGAGGTAGCTAGGTTTGCCAAATTAGGTGCCTCTTACATAATAGGTCCCTGAGCCAGCTGTTGATGTTCCTTTTAGGCAATTGTCTGTCAAGCATCCAGGCATGCATGGACAGCTTCACAGCATTCATCACCCAGCATGAGCTCAGGGGATTGTCTGCAGCCTACGCTGAGGGTCAGTTTGCTAATAGTGAGATGTTGCTGTGTCTTTCATTGACATCTCACAGGCATCTGATTGGCATTGTGGTTTAAAGAATCCCTTCTACATAATGGGACTCATGTCAGATCCTATTTACTTTCGCTTACACCTAGTTAGAGGAAATATTGCGATCGTGTCAAATTTCCGAAATTGAGTTTTCACCGGAAATACATGTGTTGAGGTCACAAGAGTACGAAAAAAAGTTTTAGCGAATGGTCTGTGTGTATGAGAGAGAAAGTGTGTACGTGTGTGAACACAAATATCTCAAAAATGAAAAATCGCAGCAAACTCATTCTCGATATTCCGTTTAGATACCACCACCACATTTAACAAGGAGTTTCCGGTTAAACCTTCAACTAGAAATGCGACTTTACTGAATTTTGTTTTTTTCTCAAAAACAGCTGACTATTTTTTTTTAAACTTACTATAACATTCACACACATAAACACCTATCACTTTTATTTAAAACATTTGTCCAAAACCAAATAGTTTAGTTTTGGATTGTTTTACGAAATTCGTGGCGGTAAATTTCAAATGTATAGGTTTGGTTCTATGTTATTGGCGTGCTCTTCTCTTCCCTATCTGCTTGGGCAGCAGGCTGGTACCACATCACCTCTGTATTTATATTGAATAGGACAAATGAGAAATACCACTGGCCAAAAGTAAGCGAAATAGTTCATTAGAGGATCTTCGCAGTAGCTTACGGCAATCCTGCCAAACCAAGGCCGCCTGGCCTTAAGATTTGATATTTGATATTTTAATATTTTATTTTATTGTCAGAAAATCAATATAATGGGAATATAATTTCAGCTCACAAAATTGTCAAGACAAAAACCTAATTTTCAAATATTCATATATCTCATACAGCTGGTGAGCTAATATTATTTTTTTAACATTATTTTTGAAACACTTCAAATTATTATTTTTTTTTATATTCTACGGTAAATAGTTGTAAAAAAAGATGGACAAACTATGGAAGCTGGACTGTATTTTTGTCAACCTGTTTCTATTCTTGACAAGATTATTGCGTTTTCTGGTGACATGATCATGAACTTGCGAGAAACATAGAAATTAGCCTTCATTGCACTTTATGTAGACGAGGCATTGAAAAATAATATGGCTGGCAGTATCATTATGTTCAATCCCTTAAACAAAGAACGACAAGACACTTTCGAACCTAAACCCAAAGTGACTCTAATTGCCTTCTTTTGTAATCTAAATATTTTTTTTACATTCGGCAGCATTCCCCCAAATTATAGTATCATAGCACAAATAGCTATGAACCATTTGATTTATTAGCATTCACCATTTTGGTCTGTTGATCCGGGCACTGTAGGCTCAGGAAATATATTGACAATAGATTCATTTGGGTCATGATGTTTGTTCAAATTCTGTATTCCGTTTAGATAATACCACCGCATCTGACAAGAAGCTTCCGGGCAAAATTCACCAACCGGAAGTGCGACATTACTGAATTTTTTTTTGTTCAGTTTATCGCGATTTTCTCGTAAACAGTTCCGAATTTTCTTTAAACTTTATATAGTATCTATTAAATATACAAGATCAAATTGTGATCGCATCAGATCCAGAGGATGCGTAAATTGGACGAAACTTATTCCACTTGGGGTCTAGAAATCAACAGAGTCAAAAAAAAATACATGGCCTTCAACAGTGGGGTGGACGTCATTCCTATTAAAGAGGATTGGAATTTAGTACGCAGTTCAGAGTGTAAGTATCTCGACATATTAACTACTCAAGAAAGTTCTTCTGACAAGAACATCCAGATGAGAATAAATCAAAGAAGAAAGGTACTAGGCATATTGAACTCTGTACTAATCTTAGCCTGTCTACTAAAAGAAATATTTATAACTCTTTCCTTTTGGGTAAAACCCTTCATAGTTTCGAAACTTGGACAATAAAAAAGAAAATGGCTCGAAAGCTCTTAGCCCTAGAAATTGATTTTTGAAGGAGGAGTTGTGGTGTTTCGCGTTTGCAGCGAATTCCGAATGTCCAAATAAGGAATCGCGTACATGTAGGAAAGAATCTTTTGTTTTCAATCGAAACAAGAAGATTGCTCTGGTACGGTCATTAAAGAGAATGGGTAATGAGCGATGGCCGAGGAAAAGTTAGAATACAAGCCAAGTGGACGAAGGAAGCAAGGAAGGCCCAACAAGAGGTGGATGGAGGACGTACAGGAAGAAATGGCGGCACGGGGGCTCCGTGAAGGTGATTGGACTGATAGGAGTTGCTGGAAGGAAAGGATTTTAGGTTCTACCATATGACATATTAGGTCGTCAAGAGTGAGAAAAAAAATATATAACTACCTATCATTTCTGTTTAAAACATTTCCCCAGGTGGAAAGTTGATTTTTTTGAGGTGGTTCTAAGGGAATAGTAACATTATGTTTTCCCCACAAGTACCACTGCTATACCAATGTAAGGTTTTTACTACCTATATAATCTTCATATATATTACAAGCTATACTAGGAATTTGAAATTTGAAGAAAATCTTTAACCGGTTGTGCAACTTTGCAGAATTGATTTTTATGTTTTTTTTTAATTTTCTTGAGAACGGCCACAACGATTAAACATGGAATATGCTAACTGCTTAGAAACATAGAATGTAAACCAATCACTTTTATTTGAAATATTTTTTTCCAATATTTGTTGTGCCATTAAATTTCAAATGCTGTATGGACTTAATGTTATTGGAGCGCTCCTCAGCACTACAATGTTACCACTTCTCTAACTGCCTGCCCGGGTCTGGTAGGTTGGTAAATGTCCCCCCACCGCCATTATATTTATGATAAGGGCATTGGGTAAAATTTGAAGTTTCAAGAAAGTTTTGTTATTTTATATGTAATTGTTTTAACAGGAGTAAAAGAAAGACGTATTCATATTTTACATCAGGTTTTGTTTTCATACTGAGGGGGGTGGGGGACTTCAACAATATGTATTTCCGGAGAAAATTCAACTTCAGAACTTTGACACGAAGTTGTAGCTGTAATTAACTTAAAAAATTTATTGCAATTTTTTTTTTATAGTTTGATAGATTAATTTTTGTCAACGTGGTCTGATTTATAGTTCAACTTCTAAACTGTAAAGTGGAAAAATTCTATTTAATGCACTTTTCTTTTTGTACCTGCCTCTCAGGTGTTTATGAGTTTTCATCCTACTTATAAATTAAAAAAAAAAAATACCATTTTCTCTTGAAAAATAGAAAACTTACTGAGGGGAAAAAACAACGTTGTGTCGCTGCAGGCGCTACCAGACAGTTTTAATGGAAAAACTTGGTACTAAAGAGTAAACTTGCATGCACACAGAATGGGTATAATATAAATGAAATTTCCCCAGTCTCTTTGACTCTCTGTTTGGAATGCATCTGCTGCAAGTTAATTTCAGATATGCTAATTTTCCTTTATTCTTTTATTGATTTTTTTTTTTAATCGTGTGAATCGGTTTTTCCTGATTCCCTTTTTTTTTTTTTTCTAACTTTTTCTTACACTTTGATGGAGTTTTTACCGGAAATATGTGTTTTGAAGTCCCCTAAGTACGAAAAAAATATATACTTTTTTTAATGGTCTGTATCTAGGAGTATGAGTGTGTGTGAACAAAACATTCCATTTAGATCCTACCACCACATCTGACATGAAGGTCCATCGACTTTATTAAATGATTTTTTCCTTCTTCTTTTTTGTAATTTTCACAAAAATGGCTCCAACGATTTTCTTAAAACTTCATATACTATCAAAACAAGAATTAGTTGGCTTCTCGACCAATTCAAGGTAAAAAACAAAACACCCAAAAATAAATTTCGTAATTGCTTTTTAATAATTAAAAAGTTCGACGTTTCGACAAACTTTGTTTGCCTACTTCAGGAACAAAACATAAAGAAAAAGAAAAAATTATAACCTAAAACACAAACAAAAAACAAAATACATAGGTGTGATTACAGTAGGACTGCTAAGTCTGTAATTCTTGTTTTCATATTACAACGGCCAACAAAGAAAATCTTCTGATATTCATATACTATCTAAAACTTTTATTTGGTTTCCTCTAAAATATTACTTCATTACAACTTATGAATTTACCACCTATATTATATACCTATATAATATATAGCAGTACATTAGAAATATTGTTATAATTCCAAATTTGAAGAAAATCGGTTAATCGAAAGTTTAACTCTATAGAATCGAAAGTTTTTAAGATTTCTGGGATTTAAATCGATAAATTTGTTTAAAATTTTTTGAATTTGTATTGAACGTTAATTGGCCTTAATGATACAATAGAAAAAATTAATTGCTGGTGGAACAGCTCATTTTATTGTTGCTTCTTTGAGAGTATGTCACAAGCAAAAGAACTTTCCTTTTGATGAAGTTACTGTTATTGGTTTGAAAATTAATATATTAGTTTTAATTGAATATGAACTTTGTCGTAGTTGACTATATATATGTCAGACTGGTCTGATAAAGAATAGAAATTAGGAGAAACTAATTTGAATTTGACTACATCTTGCCCGCCAATATACAGTTGAATACAATACCCGTTAACAATACTGTAATGGCAGTTATAAAATGAACCTTTATTTAACAGCCAAGAATTATTTTTTTATTTTTTCATGTAAATATTACAGAGTTTAATGGTCCCCTTACGTTTCAGCACTGAACGTGCTATCTTCAGAGGGATACTAAAATACAGACATTATTTTACTTTAACATTTTACATATATTTTTTTATTTTATTATTAGTTTTGTATATAATATTTCTATTACTACTTGTCCAACAATAAAATAATTTCTATACAAAATCAATAATAAAATAAAAAAATATATGTAAAATGTTAAAGTAAAATAATGTCTGTATTTTAGTATCCCTCTGAAGATAGCACGTTCAGTGTTGAAACGTAAGGGGACAATTAAACTCTGTAATATTTACATGAAAAAATAAAAAAATAATTCTTGGCTGTTAAATAAAGGTTCATTTTATAATCACCCAAAGCAAAGAAGAAGATACAAAATACAGCCTATACAAACCAAGAAAATAGTTAAATGGCAGTTTAGAGATAAGCCTAAAGTCGAAGCTTTTCCACAAAATCTAAAAAATCAAATTTATTGGAAAAATGTTTTAAATAAAAGTTATAAGTTTAATTAACCTAAATTTCAAAAAAGCTTGAAGAGATTTTTTTTGAGAAATTCGTGGATAATGGAATTCAATAAAGTTGGACTTTTCGGTTGGATTGACGTTTCAATCTTTGTGTCGAATTTCATTTTTAATATTTACAAACAAAGTTGAGTGAATCAACTAAATTTGCTCTGTGCAAGCTATGTTATCACCTGTTTTGATAAAACATCCTGATGATGGGCGAACGCCCGAAACCGGTCGATACCACAAAAAAAAAAAACAGGCTATCATGGAATATATCTCTGATGGTTTCCAGTTCTGCGGAATCAACTACAACAAATATTTAAACAGTTTGTAAACTTTGAGCTTCCTATTAATTAATGTTCGTTATTGTGTTATTTAGTTTACAGACACAGAAAGTCAGACAGAAAACTGATGAACTGGTTAAAAAGAAAATAAATTATCTGTTCGCTTATATGTAAGAGCTTCGTTAATTTTATAATAAAAACAGACTATACAAAATCACAATACTAGGAAGAGACAAAAAGAACTGCAAATCAAAGAATATCTATATAAGAATAACACGATATTTTCAGTATCATAAGTTGGCATGCCTGGTAACCCAGTTTAAAACAGCTGTTTGATCATTGATGATAAACAAGACAAATACAATTCGTCATAATATACGAAAAGAAAAAAAAAAAGAAAGTGTATACAGCATGGAAAAGTTATCCGTCTGCCGGAGATTGATTTTTGATCAATCACTGTGATCAGTAAACATCATAAAAAGACAAAAATAAATAAATACAATAATTAAACATAGAAAAATTGGAAATTTAAATCGTATACAAGGTGATAACGGTATTTCAGAGGGCGTGCCGTACATAATTGAGAAGTCATTGGCAAGAAGATGAATTTAAGAGAGAAATCAACTGGGTTTTGGACATCTACTTCCAGCCAGGATAAAGAAGTCTAAGTTCCAATTGGAATAGTGTGCTACTCAACGAAATGAAAGACGTCCTTCTTGGACAGAGAGTTTCAAAGAGGTCAGAGTTCCACCTCTATATAGGAATAGACAGGAACTTAAATAAAGCAGCTCAAATCTTAGTTTAAGTAACCAACGAAGTTGGGTTAAAGAGAGAACACAATGATTTGAATCAAATCTGAAAAACTGAAGAATGTGATCTAAATGTTTGTACAACAAAAAACGTGTTGAAGATTGGGCGTTCCTCTCACACTCCTCTAAATGCCTAGAATTTATAATAGAAAGAAGACTTTTCATCTGATCTTACCAAAGTTCCTTATTTTCGAGGGAAAATCCAAATATAAAATTATAACTTTGAGATAAGACATTCCACAAATGTATTATTATTATTTCAAGAGCTAAAATATTAGAGAAACAGGCATCTGAAAAATTTAGTATTTTAGTTACATAATTGAAATTTAACCTTAAAGTATAGAAGAAAAGTAAACTTACGTTATTCTCGCAATACAAATTATAAATTTGAAAAGGCAAACATATCTTAGGACTAAGAGAAAGTAATAAAGTAATTAATTAAAAAACTATTACGAAATTAATTAACAAAAAGTAATATTAATTGATATTTTTCTGAAAACAAAGTTATCACATCACCGAAAACATTAGTTTGTTTATTGACTTTTACGGCATTTTGTTTTTGTTTTTTTATGAATAAATGTAAAAAAAATAATGCATTAGTTGTCTGTGTAATAATTCATGATAAAGAATAATAGCCTTGTCAGGTTATATAGTGGAGGAAGTTAAAGTGTTGGTTATACTTTCTACGAGGTTAGAAGCAAATAAGGTCGCACATGGCGCCCTCACAGACTAAGCCATTCTCCCTCCCTCCCACAGCTTTACATCGGCTCTTATAGTTCTTGTTTAAAACGTCTTTCTTATTTATATTTCAGTATGCAGTAAACCTGAAGTGCCCGCGCCCAACCCGAGAGTGTTACAACACCTTCTCTATTCTCCTCCCGACATCTCGCCCCGATAAAGAAGAGGATGTACATTTTCCCCCTTCCTCTCAGCCTATGGATATAACCTCAAAACCTTCCTCACTCCCACCACCAACAGTCTACCAAGGTATATTATCCAAACTTGCTCACCCTAAACATTCCCTTCATCTCTTCTTCTTCTTCTTTTATCCGCTCTGTTACTTGAAGCTATGTCTTTGCCTGATTGGTTGCAATCAACATCCACCTTCAACTAGGCTTGTTCGTCCTTTCATTTCCAACAGTTTAGCTCCCTCTGCCGCCCCATCGCCGTGGAATAACCTCTACATTGATTGTATTAAAGAAGGGCTATTGTGATCCTCTCCAGTTAGAGAAGACGAGGCAGCCAATCAGTGGGCCCGGCCCACTTTCAAAACCCTTTGTTTTACTATAGTATTCCTTTAGATTCTTCTCCATCACTTATATCAATACTACAATGCCTATCCACAATGTATTCACGCTCCAAAAAGTTTCAGTATTTTTTCTTTCTCTGGTTTTCCATTTCACAATTCTCTTCTGTTTATACAATTTTTTTTAGAATTTTCTAAATTCAACAATACTCTTAAAAAGTTGGGAACTTTTATATGACAGTAACACACACTGATTCTTGTGACAAAAAAATAATAATAATTTCACCAAACTTTATTCACAAACACAAAAAGTTGAGACGAAATCCATCTGTGATAGTATTAACAGATTCTAAGCCAAGCAGTTCCGACTTTTCCTTTTTTTTTTACATTTTTTGTGTGCTTCAAATACTTTAAGATAACACAGAATGCTCGTCTCCCTATATTCTGTCATCTGGAAATAAAATAGAACAAGTTGCTATTTGTTTTGTTACGAGTTACAATTCCAATTAACGATAAAATATCAACACCGTTAGCTCTTCCGCCTGTAACATGCTTTACTAGATGTATTGCGATTTTTCACCGGAAATGAATGTTTTGAAGTCTCCTGAGTTTGAAAAAAATATTTTTCACACAGAGAGAATATTCTGTATCTGTGTGTGTTTGAACCAAATATCTCCACAATAATAATTGCAGGAAATCTCAGATTTGGTTTTCCGAAAGAGCACCAACGAATTTCTTTAAACTTTGCATGCTAAATATACAAAGGCATAGATGATTTCATTTATTTGCAACATATTCCCTGGAAAATTGATTTCCTGCAACGTTGAGTATTCCTCAACAATGCCATTTAAATATGATTGATTTATGGTTCTACCATTTATATGAAAATAACGTACTTTGAAAGCGTTGCTAGATTCAATTATGAAAAAAAAAAATCAGTTAAACAGAATCATGACTGTACAAACTAAGTTCTTGAGATTTTCAAAATTTTCTGGTGAATTAATTAGGCTTAAATTTATTTGAGTCAATGGGCGCTTTCATATAAACAGATATTAATTCCCATCCTTTCTAATTATTTTGTAATGCAATAAACATTTAGTAAACATTGCATTTTTTAAAGAAATCTAGTCAATTAGAATTTTGTAGTCGAATGCAAAAATGGAGAAATTTGCAAATGTGAAAGTGAGTTGACTAACTCGAATTCACCTGTAGTTATTATTAACCCATTTGTTTACAAAATCAACTACTTTAGGTAAGTTCCTATGTACAATGTGTTAGTTAATACAGAGACTGTTATTGCCACTGTTATTATTATTATTATTGTTATATCTGATTAATTACCTATGTAAATACATCAAAACAAAGCCAAAGACTGAATGATCGTACCGCTTCAAATTTAGGGAACCCTAAATCTTGTTATCGTTCTGCTCCCTTAATATACATTTCAGTGCTTTCGAGAGGACTGATCTCGTTGAAGATGCCTGAAATCCTACAAATTATGAGGAATGATTATGAGAATTCGCGATATCTAAAAATTCTTCAAGCGACTCCACAACTTGACTTGTAATGGACACGCTCTCGGCGTGTCTTACCTGCAGCCCAGAATCATAAGGCAATCCAGCCAACGACTACGTCATACCTTCATGTGGCGTGTTGAGCGACATAACAGTTTGACAGATTGTCTTAGGAACCCGGCTGCAGGCAAAACACACCACCGTCAATATAGTGGAAACAACAGCCAGTAAACTCGCCACAGAAGCTGGACTCAGTAAATTCATTAGCAACCGCATCAAGCATTAGCCGCACACCGCATTAGCACCACTACTGCGTTACCAAGCGTATTAACCATGCGTTACAATGTATTCTACTCTATCACGCCCACTACAATGTATTGACGAATGGGTTAAAGGCTTGACAATAGCCAAATTTTCCTTTACTTTACTTATATAGATCCAAACTTTAATTTGAAAAAGTAAAAAAAAAAAACATCAATTTTAAATTTAATACCTGATTAAAAAACAAAAATTACCAGCCATTTTATTTTGAAAGTACATAGACCGTTAATGTAATTTATCTTCTTTGGTAAAACCATAATCAAGTGATTGGATAACCAACGAAGAGTATTTGGGGAGTAGGCAATAATTTTCCAATAAATATAAATTAGTTACGATACTCCATATCAGTAAATAGCAGAACAATATCCTTTTATGTGTGTATTGGTTAGAATTTTCATTGTTAGGTCTAGAGTGGGGGGGCGCCAATATAACTCCTTCCCGACGGAGGTTCAGCAGAATAGAGTGGAGAACCATTATTGGGTTGAACATAATGACCCCGCAGAGAAGGAGCGGAAGAGAGAGAGAGGAACGCTGCTATATATAAGAACAAGAAGTGGAGAAGAAAGAACCTGAAGGTTGCCCTATTCCCACTAAGCTCGTGATAAAGATGACAAAACAAGCTTGTTACGTCAATGGTAACAGAACACGCTGCACGCTCATCTATTTGGTTAGCCCCCTTCCAGTCATAAATATTTTTTTATTCTTCTACTTTTTTTTATCAAATTCGACTTTG
This sequence comes from Triatoma infestans, assembly GCA_011037195.1. NCBI lineage: Eukaryota > Metazoa > Arthropoda > Insecta > Hemiptera > Reduviidae > Triatoma > Triatoma infestans. Next base: position 9,037 of record JAAEAF010013589.1, on the reverse strand, counting down.
ATCATCCCTTGGACTATCCGGGATAATTTTTCCTTTATTACTGGTTTCCTGCCAATTAGAGAGAACTTTTTAATAAAAAAACCAAGAATGCGACAAATATTCTGATATTGATTTGAAAATGAACAAAATATGGGGCGAAACGCTCGCATTACTTTCTTTTACTAAATTTTTCATGCTTCAAATTTACCATGTTTTATTTCCTCTTGCTGTTGTGTCGTTGAAGTTTTCGAAAATGAGTTTTTCCTGGAAATACTGTTTTTTTGTCATCCTGTGTAAGAAAATATGTTTTCAGCGAAATAGTCGGTTCGTGTGTGTGTTACAAAATATTTCAAAAATGAAAAATGAAAGGACGAATCAAATTTGATTATCTGTTTCGATACCACTAACTCAGCTGACGATAAGATTTTAGTCAAAACCTATCAAAAGGAAATGCAACATTACTTTGTTTTCAGTTTTTCGCAATTTTCTCGAAAGCAGTTCGTACAATATCTAAATACATTAATGCTTATCACTTTTATTGGAAACATGAAATGTTAATTGATTTAACTATATAATAATTGTTTTTTTGGATCGTTTTGAACTTAGCATTAGTATCTTGATCCATCTCGCCACATGACCAGTCCAACGAACTGTACCCAGTTCACTTCAATCAGGCTGACGAAATTCACCTATTTTTATCTAAGGCTTGTAGTTCTTCAATTGTCTTTCGCCTCCAGAGTAGAGTGTATTTGTATGTTCCAGAACACTTTTCCACCCCCCCGGCCCACTTCGTCGGCCGGCAAAATCACAGTTTTTAACCCCCACCACAAACCTCCCTTCCTCAGCTGCTCCTATGTGTGCTGATGGATAGAGTGAGGTGTATATATTTTTTTTTTATTCAAGGTCAGCAGCATTTAGAACTGCATCTTAATGTCTGCTGCAATAAAATATGCCAAACTTTTTGTTGTTGAGTCATTCTCTCTTTCCCCCCCCCCCCCTCATTGTCAATTATTCAACCTGTCTCCCGCTCCCTCCCTCTTCCTATAATTAATATAAGATTAAAAATGAGTAATACACAATGTAAATATAAAAAGTTTATGGCTACGTTTCCGTACATTACTTTATCTGATACAGATTTAGCAATGACATATATGGGTTTATATAGAAACTTGAATCGATTAGAGGACTTGTCTAGAAGATTTTCTCAAAATCTGCTAATGGGCACTGTAATAATTGTGTATGATCTGCTCCTAATGCTGAAATGTGTCCAGATTCGTGTGTGTGTGACACAATAGATTGGATATCTTACCAAATTCATTATGACTTGAGCAACTTGTTTACAGAAGAGGAGGAAAATTAGATAATTTTCGAAGTACATCTGTGCATAACAAGTTCCTATTAGAACAGGAGGATAATAGGAGAGGGGATAGTACAACATGCTCAAACATGATCCCTGTATCTTTCTTCCGTAGTACTTTTGCATCATGGCAAGTCTTTTCTTTCCATTCAAATCAATAAGGGGATAAGGTTAAATAAAAATACATATGTATACTTAAATGACAATTTAAAAGTACACAGAATTACAATATTTTTTATACAAACTTTTTGCACATTAAAAGACACAGAATTAAATAACTAGACAATATTATTAATTATGGTGTGAAGGGTATACAGTTTCAATGAAAATGGTTCTTTGGTTTTATAAATACGTACACATGGTATAATACAATTATTTTTAATTATAACATGAATTTGTTTGCTTTCATATAGATGCAAGGCCGAATAACTTCGACTATTTAAAGTGTTTGCACCTTTAGATTTAAATATAAACACAATAACAGTTGAGTTTTTAATAAACGATAAATATGGAATGTTATTTACTTGTTTTCTTTTTATACATTTATGATTTTTTAAATCATTTACTACTAATATATCATTTATGAATGATTTAGAGTAGAAATTTTTCATATTTACAAAAATATGGTATTCTTTTGTATTTTTTTCTGTAGCAAAACATGCTATATGGCGATTGTCAAATATTTTTAAATTTTGTTTAACAATTATTAATGAATCATTTAATGGCTGAAAACAAATTCTTTCAATTATATTTACTTGAAAATGTTCTTCATTTACAATTTCATCACATTTTAAGAAAGTCATCTAACAAAATAAAAAAATTATGTTATTATAATATTAATTAATTTAAAAAATTAATAAAATTAATTTCTATATCCTATTGCCTTAGTAGTGATTCCACTATCATCAATTATGCGCTTATCGTCAAAAGGAGATAAGCTTATTTTGTTTATTTTTACAGTATACAAATCATGTTTAATTGCTTTTATGTTTTTAACCTGTGTTCTCATAACAGTTTTGGTTTGTAACGTTTTTAAATAATCTTTATATTCAATGAATTTCTTTAACGCAGGTGTTTGGATGCCTTTAGCTTTTAATATATTAGCAGTATTTGATTTTTCGTCAAAACAAATTGCGTACATTTTTGCTCTTAAATCGACAAATTCTGAAATTATTTTCCCACATGCTTCATCTTTAAATTTCCCTAGTTTCTTTTTATTTTTGCTGGAATAACATGGGTGATTAGGTGGAAAATCCGAAGTATCCATAAAATCTAACATGTTTAACATGTCTTGAAAAAAATCGTCAGTCTTAATAAGATATATAAATGAGTCAGTGTCCATGTAATCAAGAGTCAATTTTTCCAGGCCATACTTAGGACGCATAACTTCATAGTGATATTCGTACATAATAGTTTTAGATAAATCTAAAATACTCATTCCGATATATATTGGTTTATTAAATTTTATAACTGATTTTAACATATGTACTGCTGCTAAATTTTCTCCATAAATTGTACGATCTATAAATGATGGTTTTGATATTAACTTTTCCAACCTTTTGCTATTACAAACCAATTCTATATTCTTCCTATTTCTACTGTTTTCCATAGTTTTTCCGTACACTGAATTGTTATATAATTTATACAAATCTTTTTCAAAATTGTTGGAGGCGGCTACTCGAAGTTTAGTGTTATGTTCTATGTATGGCTTTAAAAAGTTAGACTGTCGAAATTTTAATACTCTATTTATCTTTTTCATTACTATCCCATGTCTTAATGCTTGTTTTAAAGTTATATAGTGAACTATGTAATTTTTTCTATTATTTAAATGAGGAATTAACTTTTTTTGATTGTTTACTTTTATAATTTCAGGCAAGAAAGGTAGATCGTTATGAATTGCGTGCAATTTCTGGGGGTAATCTAAGTCTACATCTAGAATATATCCATAATCCGAATTCTCTTCTAACTCATCTATACATATTTCTTCTGGGGGTATCCAAGTAAATTCAGCAAGGGGTAAAGGTTTGATCATGGAAAATCCGTACAAGTTATTACAATCTTGATATGAAATGAACGTTGAATCTAAATTTGGATCGTACTCATCCATGTATTTATTGTTTGCCTTACAATGACGGTGAGATACCTGGCATATACCTCCTCTACTTCCATTTTCTATAAACATTATCTGCTCATAGTCCAAAAGTAGTTCTAAACAAACGCCAGTAAACTGAAGCATTGCGTCCCATGAGAGTCCTGGTAAAGTATAATAATGTGCAGGATCAAGGAAATGTGTTTTTAAAGTAATATCTCGGAAATGTTCAAAAATGTCTGATAAGAAAAGTACGTCCGTTTTTAAGTAATGATCGCTGTATGCTCCTAAATTATTACATTTGAAGACTGACCAAACTTGGCAAGCGTGTTCATAATCTGCTGCTGTTATGTTAGAACCTGTAAGTTGATTGTGAAATTCTTCTATGCGTGGTAAAGCAGTAACTTCTAATTTTTCAAAAGACGTTACATAATCATAAGGAAACACTCCTTTTCTTGTTAAAAGCCTAACTTCTTCATCGTTATAAAATTTCTTCACCTCTTTAAAATTTGGCAAATTTCTTATTAACTTATCCAGGCTTTCAGGCATAAATCTATAAGTATCAAGGAATCTAACTGTAATATTACTGTTTATTTGTTTTGAAAACGAAATGTACTTTTCTTCAGTGTTCGGAATAACATTAATTTTGTTAGTATCATATCCAAGTTCTTTAATTATGTAATGGCTATCGTAACCACTTAAGTTATGAAAAAAAACAGGTAGAAATGTCGGATTACTATATCTTAAATTACATGAGCTGTGAGCGGCACCTCTAAATTTACCTGTAATGTGACAGTGATCGTGCACTTGATATCCCTCTCATTAATGTCAAATGTTTTACCACACATAAAGCACTCTTTAGCAGTTTCGAATATTCTTTGCTCTTCTAAAGTAAGAGGTGTCATTTCCTTATTGATTTGATATATTTTGGAAACCTCCTCGGCCATCATTTTAATACATTGCATAAACTGAGCTGGGTATTTGGTCCGCGATATAAATATGGTTGTTTAGGTATTTTTGAAGATGTGTCAGAAACGTTTTCTGTTGACTTACAAACAAAAGCTCATTGCTTCATGTTTTTGGAATGGAATAGTTTTTTTATTAACATTTTGTTGTAATTCTTCTGGAATCGGCGTTAAAATTGACTCAAAATCTGAGTATATTACAAAAGGTATTCTTAATTTACGTTCTACATTTTCAAATTTTATAAAAGGTTTATCAATTGGCAGCTCTATTCTAGCTGGTTTATTGTTGTTACAAAGAAGTAAATGTTTGTCTAGTCTTTCTTTGCCGTCATTTTTTATGTAGTAATGTGTAAAACATCGTTTGCAGGTAATTATTTTGCTTGTACTTTTAGTAAGTTGACTGTGAAATAGCCGATTAAAATTTTGAATGTACACATAATGCTGTAAACTGTCTTGGTTAATTAATAACTAATCGCGATGATTGGTCAATTCTTTTTTACAAATTTTCAACGGATATATGTTCTGTTTTTCATCTATACCAAAAACGTTGATCGATATATTATTCCGTTTTTCAAATTTATGTATTTCATGTAAAGGCGTGGGAAATGTAATGTCCGAAAAATCATATTTCTGCAAAACATCAGGCGTGTACTTGCTAAGTCGGTGGGCGTTTTTTTGGGCCTGTTTAGCTAAAATTGCATACTGAAAGCATTTGGTATCATTATTTTTCACATTGATACAGGCACCTTTACGAGATATACTAGCAGGTAAAGGTAAGTATGTGTTACTTCTCAGTGGGTTATATTTATTAATTTTTAAACGGACTCCATCAACACCAAATAAAGACCAATTACTTTTCTTTAGTTGCGTCTCCTCCAATTCTTCTTGTAACTTAAAAAAAGCTTTGTTCAATACATGTTCTAAATTTGTTTCTTTAACCGCTATTATATTTTTAGTCTTAACTCTTGTTTCTAATTCTTCTCCCAACTGATTATATAGTTTACACTCAACAAAAAGATTAAATTTAATACTGTTATGTTCCTGAATTGATTCTGTTAAGCAGATAATTTTATCCTTAGTTGATTGAAGAAACGAAGGTAGATCAAAGTTTTGAATGGAACGTATAAAAAATGATTTTAATCTGTTAGAAAATCCTGTTTCATATGCCAAAATACCTTTACCATCATCAGGTTGTGCTAAAAGGGTTGCTCTCTTAGGTTCAATTTTTGTTTTCTTTGGTTGAGGTTCCAGCATACAATATGTTTCGTGGCGAATCAAATTGTAATAGTTATTGAACAGATGGCCACATTTTACACAAAGTCCTTCACATTCCTGTTCACATTGTTTTTCGTGATTCTGTTTTTCTTTTAGATTTGTAAAATTTTTTGAACTTTTTTTACAGATATTAAACATGATTCTAAATTATTGAAAATGATGTTAAGTGGTTGAACTTTAGTTTGATTCTAGTTGAAATTTTGTAAAATTATTTCTTTTAATGTGCATTTAAAAGAATAAAAAGTGCATTTTAAACAAATTTTACTTTAAATGAATTATTGGGGTTTAACCCTTCGTAATCTAGTTGTAATGAGCCTGGCTCATAAGTGGATATAATTTCATCCGTAAGTATACTTAAATAGGTACGTGGGAGAAAGCAGTTCATCTGTACCCCGCCTAAGTGTTGCAAAGTTGCTATTACTGTGTCACCAAATCTAGTTTTTGATTTTCTAAAATTTATAACTGTGTACTTTTCATTAATGTTTAAGTCTTTAATAGACTTAACTTCAATGTTGATGTTATTCAGTTTGTTCTTCAAATCGGACATCTGAATAAAAAAATCAACAATACTTAAAATTTATAAAAATTACTTATCTTTTATTAAAAAATTATAGAAATACATACAAAATAAAGTATAGGTACTCACTGCGGGGTCAGCTGCTGCTACAATTGATGATCAAATGATGAACTTGATAAAATTGGAGTTCCTTTTATACAGAGTTTAGACTCTTTTTTTTAAAATAATTGCTCAAAGCAGTCTTTGACCCAAACAAATTAATGTATACTATGCAAGTGCATAATGTATATTAATATCTTATGAATTATTAGTGTCTTTGCAAGTGCATAATGTATATTAATATCTAATGAATTATTAGTGTCTTATTAATTTTTTGTAAAATAACTGTCAAGGTTAGACGCCTAGAAATACGCTTTAGCTAGACAATGCATTATAAAATGCATATGTCATTCTTTTTACATTGTTGAAGCCGTCTATAATGTTACTCGCCAGAGGTTATTTTCCATTGCTTTTTAAAAAAGTTTTATTTTTTTTCTTCAATAATTGTTACAAAAATTTAATTTATTTCTGTTTCTATTTTCATTTACTTAAATATATAAGTAAAACTTCAAAACTAATAAAATAAGGTTAAAGAAGAAACAACAAAAAATTATAAAAAAATTATTTAATTCCATGTTTTTGAAACCACATACAGTTTTTATTATTTAAGATATGTAATTTACAAGGACATTCTTTAAGTGTCTTTTCTGAAAGTTGCAGTCCAACACACACTGAACACTATTGTTTCTGATCTTGATAAATCCATTAAAGGCTAGTAATTCAGGACTTAGAGTTGTTTTCCAGCCTCTGAAAGTATTCTCCCTAACACCAGAATTGGTAAAATCTACCTTTGGATAGTTGTTCAAAAGCCAAGAAACTAATATTTTCCCGAACTGTAGAGCACAGTTATACTTTGTTTCACCGTGATAGTCGCATTTAGAAAAGTGATGATATGGACATAATTGTTTTGGGCTTGGACAGCCAAAATCCTGAAGGTTGAATACAGTTTTTTCAATAATATCTCCTAGGAATTTACACTTTTCATCACCTTTTGCAAATAGGTAGCCATAGTTCTTTGTCTCATTCCTTAAAATATCATCAAGTTCAGAATAGTCAGAATTTCCAATTTCCCATCCCGTATTCCCTGAAGTTTCTATCATACCATCTATTGGGTGAGTATGAGATTTCATAGTGCTGGGGTTTGATCCCATTGCTATCTCCCGCCCGTAAGTTGATCAATTAGCCAGTCACTTAACGATGGCATCCATTGCTCCAGCTTTGATAACTTTAGCTACATCTCTGTCACTGCAGGCACATGATGGACTGGACTCGCACGCTTCTTGTGGCCTCCCTTTATAAGACAAACTTCATCCCTCCTCTTATAGACACGAATTTCTAACCGTGCCTGGATCAGGATTACTCTTCCACGAGGTCTCTCATGTAAAATTAAAGCATATGCAGTGGTATTGGCCTTGAAAGCTTCAGTACATTCCATCTCTAACCTGATGTCTACAGAAGATGATCTAATTGCTTCCGACTGACGGGAACAGTCAATTACAATAATCGGTGCATAATCTCTAAAGTGATTTTTAGACATGAGAGGTTGGTTTGCTTTCCCATAGTAACTGTGTTGAAAATTTTGATACATGTAATACAAAAAACTGAAATAATTCTTGGAAAAAGTTACATTTAAATCGTCATATGGATAAATCTCTGAATTTAGATGTAGTTTAACATTAGTAATGTTATTTTGATCGAAAATTGTTGGATCTGCTAGTATGTTATCCTTTCTGTTGGTTTGAAATGCTATAATCACATAGCGAGGTTTCTCCAAATTTGTCGTGGTTTTCAATGTCCACGTATGCTTAGTGGTAGCAGGCAGTGTTGGATACTCGATTAGATCCCATGATCTAAATGCCATGTGTATGGTCTTCCCTTTGTTGATAACATTCAGAAACTTGAGCTTTTGTTGATCAGACACTTTTACGTATGGAATCCTCCAGTGCACTGATTTAAGTTTAATAGGAGCTTTAACTGTTGCATCAGTACCAAATATGGAATCATTATCACTTCTACTTCTGTGCAATATTAGTTCATGTTTCCCTTGTAGAATTATTCTGTTATAATCTTCAAAGAAGCCCATAACTGTGTCCAATGGAATGCAGCAGTCAAAATTACCACCATCATCAATAAGCTTGATATCTGTATTAGGAGGGCTCCAACCAGCTATTTCTAATGCTTTAACTTTATCACTGTTAAAAGAAACATATCCTTTAAGAGTGCTGACAATTCCTGGATTACGGACATGGTCAACTAAAACTCCATTTAATTGATATTTGATTTCATCAAAGAGATACATGAAAGCATTCCACACTAATCTCACACTTATATCTGGTTTAGTTTCATCTTTCTCTACTTGTCCTTGAATGTAGAGAAAACTCTTTGACGGAACTGTGAAAATATCCTGTTGTTGCACTGAAATAATGATCTCGTCAGAATTATTCAACGATTGTGTATATGGCTGATGTGTATGATACTCATAGTTGGTTATCCTCTCTTCAAAAGACACCCCTTCATTTACATTTAGTATTTCTTCCATCGTGGTTTAACTAAAAGTCCTATTTGCTGGAGAAAGTAGACGTTTAAAGGTGTTAACACTCTGCGGGGTAAACGATGAATACTGGCTGGTTTAACTACAGCTGGTTTATATCCTTGAAAATCAATACCCATTTTTCTTCAGGTGTAGTCGAATAGTAATAATTACTTCTTCACGAAAGTTCACCAAATTATTGTCTTGGTCTGTAAGAGTTAGTGTA